>WYDI02030772.1:0-22894 GCA_009867235.2 Psittacus erithacus
GTATTCCATACCACAGCACGTCATGCCCAGTATATAAACTGGGGGCAGTTACCCGGAAGGGTTAGATCACTGCTCGGGTCAGGCTGGGTATCGGTTGACTGGTGATGAGCGGTTGTATTCCCTCCCCTTGTTATTTCCCTTATCACTATTGTTACTGGTGGTAGCAGCAGTGGTTTGCGTTATACCTTAGTTACTGGACTGTTCTTATCCCAGCCCATGAGAGTTACATTCTTTCAATTCTCCTCCCCATCCCTCTGGGAGAGGAGGGAGGTAAGGGGGGGTGTGAGTAAGCAGCTACATGGTTCTGAGTTACCGGCTGGGCTTAAATCACGACAATTACACATTGCCCTTGAACAGCAAGTGCCTGTGTTCAGTGCCCAGATGATGCTAGAAGGAACACATGGGGTGGGAGAAGGCACTGAGGATTAATTTTTGAGTTTTTCAGTCAAATGGTATCAGAGGGGTTTTGGCTTTTTGTTTTGGTTTTTTTTTTTGACCTTTCAGTTACATCCAATAACCTCTTAATCTACAAAGGTGGCAGCTGGCCATGGTGATCAAGACAGCTTGAAGGCACTTCTACCCCGCTTCAGGTGCAGGGGCTCTAAATCATAGAATCACAGAACCATAGAATGGTTTCAGCTGGAAAGAATCTTAAAGATCATCTAGTTTCAACCCCCCTGCCATGGGCAGGGACACCTTCCACTAGACCAGGTGTTTCCAAGCTTCATCCAACCTGGCCTTGAATACTGCCAGGGATGGGGCAAACACAACTCCTCTGGGCAACCTGTTCCAGTGTTTCACTACTCTCAGAGAAAATAATTTCTTCCTAGTATCTAATTGAAATCTACCCTTTTCCAGTTTAAAGCCATTCCCCCTTGTCCTGTCATTACAAGCCCTTGTAAAAAGCCTCTCTGCAGATTTTTTGTAGGCCCCTTTAGGTACTGGAAGGCTGCTATAAGGTTCACCTGGAGCCTTCTCTTCTCCAGGCTGAACAACCCCAGCTCTCTCAGCCCGTCTTCATAGCAGAGGTCAACATCCCTAGTGGTCAGCAGTAGAAGCCCCTCCTTGCCCATGCAGGTGCACAACTTGCCACAGTGTCACGTGCTGCCTGGCCTGAAGAGATTAATTCTGGCCTTGCACGCTGCCCTGGCCTCTCTTTGCACAGGTTGGGCTGCCTCTGAGCAGGCATATACTGCAGCAGGCAGGCTAGGCAGAAAGGGCTATCTGTCTGCAAGGGTTTCAGGGATTAAATATGTATTTGCTTCCCTGCTGATAACTGCGCATTGAGAAAACTGTCATTCCAAACCCAGTTTTTTTCTCCATTCTCCTGTCTTGATGATTCAGCAGATGTGGCACTTAATTTTTTCTTCGAAAACTTGCTACATAAAAATATGTTTATTTCAGTTAACCTTTTCAGCCAAAGAGCCAGCCTACTGCTGCTCATCAATAATGCCTCTATAAATCACAACCACATAGACTGCAGGCAGAGATTAATTCTAAGTAATTTTGTGAACAAAATTTGCTCAAAACCTCATCTATCTCTAGAAGTTTATTTACATGTATAGAATATCCAGGTTTTGAATTCCAGTCAAGTTTAGCACTGACTTATTTTTAATAAAATTGCCTAAAAGCTTCAAATTACTTTAGCATACTCAGTTTCCATTGAAAGGAAGTTCACAAGGAGTCAAGGCACATAGCACCCAATAAGTGCTGATAAAAGTAATAAATAATGGGGCAGAAGGGACAGGAACTGTCAGAGCTTCAGCAGAAAAGTGGATGAGACCATTGTTTGAATTCATCAAAGCAGCCAGCCTTGGGAACATTTTACTGCCCATATCCTTAGGATGCTACAGTCTTTTGCTTGTGAAGGCTTTGCAGTCTCATTAATGTGAAAGACAGAGATTTACAATGTTTGTGACTTTAACTGTGCGACTGCCTATAATGTTTGTGCAGTGCCACAAAAACACTGGCTGGAAAACGCCAACAGAGGTCGGTGGGAGGGAGCACCACAGGGGACAGAAGGGAGATCCTTGCCCTGCTCACACTGAAGTCCCCATCTTGTTACTCATTTATTTTACAGATGCAACTGAAGTTATATTTTTCAAAGCTAGGGGATGACTTGGGCAGTGATGTAACAACTGGCAGAAAATCCAAGCTGAAGATGGCTCGGGCTTTGTCTTTTCACCTCAGATTTTTACTGTTTCTCATGAATCTGGCTCCTTGACAAGAAGTCACAGAGGTGATATGCATGTGCAAGCAAATAAACAGACAGGTGATTCTGAGGTGGCTGAAAGTCCACATGGATATGGGAGTCAGTGCAGAAATGGGAATCCATGTTTTCTTCCTAAGAAACAGGAAATAAGAGGGAGAGTAAAGTGAAGAATAGGCTGTGACTCTGCTTACCACCTTCCACATCTAAGACATCACTGAAGAATAAGAATCATTTATTAATACAGGTCAGGCCAGTAAGTTAGCACTTTCCCTCAAGAGCAGAAAAAAATAGAAATTGTCCCCTCTTACCTTTGAGTCTCAGGGCTGCTTCAGAGACATCGCAACTCATGCTTTGTGGCAGGCTCTATATTCACATCCACTGCATTTCCTACTGCACCTTACCAAGACGCAATGAACACTTGTCTGCAACAGGGCTGGCATTTCAGACACATATGCAACAGGATACACACTTCTTCTAGAGAGGACCTATGCAATGCTGGCAAGCATCTTCCCCCTGTTCTTTTTTTCCATTAGTCCTGCGCAAGCAAAGGGAGTTCTTAGAAAAGCCTTGTACACACACCAGTACCTGTCAGCCAGGATGTAACAAGCCCTGTGAGCCCAGCCAAATGTACATACACATCTGAAACTAAACCACCTCACCACTGAGTCAGGAAGGATTTCATCAGGATGTTTCTGAAAGGCAAAGAAACAGCTTTGTGTTGGAGAGAAGGCAATTCTGCCAACCACATGCCACAAGATGATACAAGAAAAAGAAACCAGGCCACTCTTTCTCCTAAGGGAGAGCTCAATCCACATCAGCATCTGAACAACTGCAATGCCAGAACACATCTGAGGTGCTCAGGGGCCCACAACAGTATCTCCAGCATATTAAAAAACCTCTTTGATGATAAGAAAAAGGCAGGTCAGCACTAACGAGAAACATGGCATGTGATGACTGCAGGTCCCTCTGAGTGCAGCAGGACAGGAATGTCTGACCAGAAGAGCCTTACCCAGATGCAGTGCTGCTTGGAAGAGCTAGGAGATTGACCAACTTCGAGACCGCTGAAGGGAACAGGCTGCTGCGCTCTCCTTCCTTTCCTGCTCCAAACAGGGAAGACATGCACGCCCAAGCTGTTGGAGGGTTTGCAGAAAGAGAGCAGTAATTCACCTAATGTATCCGCTCAAGAGATAATGACAGAAAACTACCCTGGGGGATCATGAGAAGTGGGAGATGAACAATCTATGGGTACCCAGTGCTTACTCGCTAATGTAACCTTAAAAACACATCTCTTGTTCAAAACCAGAATAGTTCTGAAATAAAATTGATTGCAGTTACTTGGATGAAACTCAGCTTTGGTAAAGTCAATGGGAAAAAACCCCTTTACATCAGCGGAGCCACATTAGCCAAGGATATATTTTGAAAAAGTTGAATGAGTATGTGCTTGGGCTTTAAGGATCTTTGTGTATTGTATCCTGCCAGTTTAAATGATGACTACAAAGATCCGTTATAAAACTTTTTCCAGGAGAGGTGAAAGCTTTCTCTATGTCACCATTTTTAATATACCGTGACTCTTGTTCATAGTAAATTACGTTATTTGTCGTCTTTATTTATATGCAGTGCTCTAACACTGTAACAAAACAAAGTGATAGATGCATCTATACTGGTCGTCAAACTCAATAACAAGGCAACAGCAAGTGTGTGTAACTTTACCCTACTGTTACCAATTTATATAAAAGACAAATCCTTCAAGCTGGGAACCTGTGAAAGTAAATTCTTTACCATTCTGGACTTGCCAGCAACCACGCTCCTCTGATCTCAAACCCTTCCCCAGGCTGCTCTGACACCATGGGGCCTGATGCTGAACTTACTGACCCTAAACCAATTCACTCTCCAGTTTTCCAGGGAAGCTGTTTTTTATTACACCACTGAAACTGAAGACAGAATCAGGCCGATGGTCAGAAATACAGGATGCTGAGCTCTTCCACTCTGGAATTCAGAGTTTATGCCAGATGCAGAATGTCAAAGGCAGAAGCAAACCAATTGGATTGCCAACTAACTCCACCTGCCTTTTGCAGATAAATTTGACATTTAGATGTGCAGGGACTACTCCCACTGCAGTCAATAAAAACTGTGCTCAACCAGCATTACTTGTCACCAACCTAACTGCCAATTCTGGAAGTCTTTTGCTGAAAGAGGAAGAAGTCTTTGAGCGACAAGCTCTCCTGATACTGTGTTTAAACTATCCCAGATTCCCATGCAGGATATCTTAGCCATCACCTCCCCTGCAACATTCATTTAATTTATGCTATTCATTTATGTTGTATTCTGAATTGAAATTCTATTTCACTGGTATATTAAAAATGAGCCTACTAAAGAACAGCACAGTTTAAAATTGTAACAGATGGAGAAGTCTGGAGAATTCTACAAATTTAGATTCCTATTTTTAAAATAATTAAATAAATGAAATGATTGAGTAAGCAGTAGCTACTTTTCACTTTATTTTATTAAAACACATGCTTATGATTTATTGTATGAGCCAGCACATCATTTTACAGACAGATGCAGCAAGCCTAGAAAAAAAAATACTGGGAAAATATCCATCCCTTAATTGCTAATTATGTTTATAAATTCAGATTTTTGAATGAATGCTATAGAGGACTATTCCTCTAGCAGCAGTGTGCCCATAGAACCAATCTGTGGATATATCTACGTCGCAGTCTTTTTCAATGGGTTTTTTACTGCCTTTATTACATGTATGTAAGACAACCAATTTGCATCACACCATATTGCATTGATGAATGAGGGTTTTAAAATTAGCTCTAGGTTTGAAATGTTTTTCACAATGTCCTGTGTTGAGGGAGGAAAAAAAAACCAACAACAAACCATCACAAAAAAAAAAACAAACCAAACAAAACCCCAACAAACAACCCAAAAACCAAAACCCAACACATTTTTATTTATGAATTGCTTTGCAATTCATGAAACTTTTCAGCAAAATGGCATAAGTGGCTGAACTTCACTGGCATTTACAACTCTTATTTGCTTTTGGCATGGAGTGTTATTTCAACAATCATTTTTTAAACTGTTAACCTGTTCTTGACTGTGTTTTGTCTTTCACCCCTTTGTGATGTTACTTCTTAATTTAGCAAATTGCATCTTTTATAACTTTAGTACTAACTGGTTTGATTCCCACACTAGTTCTGGAGCTTTGACGGCACGCCTTTTGCAGGCATGGTGTTCCGATCGTCTTCCACCTTACAAATATGGGCACGAAGAAGCTACCGCCTCTGATGCATTTACACAGACGCTTATCTTAGAGCATAGATTCAGCACAATAAAGGGTATCTATCATTGCGTTGATTATTTGTAAGCAAAGACTTACTTGGACTATTTGCAAAGTAAACCACTACTCAATGAACAAAGACATTAAATATGCTTCAAGGTATTTTTAGCTGTTCAGCAAGCAGGGAAAGGATAGCGAGGATCGAACTGCAAACACTCCTCTGTCGCTGGATAGGCACTGGAAGTACCCCTGGAAGGGCGGCGAGGGTCCCGCGGCTGGAGGGAGCATCCGCCGTGGCTCCTTCAGCATCTCTTTGATCTCCCCTCTCCTTTGTGCTCCCTGATCTACAGCACTGGTTTTTTACCCGCTCTGCTTGTGAGTTAATGTGTTTCTTCTCAGGAGACCTTTAAGCTTAAAATATTTCCTTAATTAACGGAGCCTAATCTTAAAGAGCCGAGGCTGGCTGTGCCGCTTCCATGCGGCGTAGGTGCCAGAACCTCACCACGCCAGCTCGTAGAAGGGGCGGGGGCTGAGCGAAGGACCATGCCTTCAACTTTCCGCATCACACACAGGGAGACCTCCTTTGCCCGGACAGCCCCACTGGGATCTCGGTGCTGGAGTTCGGCAGCTGTCGTGGTGCCAAGAGCCCCGAGGCGCTTTCCGTGCTCGGCAAGCCGGGGGAGGCAGGCACACCGACTGCCGGGCCGGCCCCCGCCTGTTCACCTCCCACCCTTTCCTACCTCCCGCTCTCAACTCTTCCAGCGCAGCCCCGCGAAGGTGCAGCGCAGTCACCCTATCAACGCAGCGCGGCGCCCCCATCCTCGGTGCTGCCCCATCCCCTACCAGCTCGGGGACGATGCGGCGCTGCCCCCAGCCCCTGCCTGTGCGGAGAAGGAAGTCGCGGCGCTACCCCCAGCGCCGAGGCTGCCCCCTCCCTCTGTAGCGCCCGCCCCTCCCGCCGCTGCCCTCCGTGAACAATGAGCCGGGACGGCGCGGCACGGCACGGCCCCGGGGCAGCCCCCGGCATGCCCGAAGCCAACCCAAGACAGGCGGCCCCTCAGCCGGGCAGCCAGCGCAGCCCCCAGCCCCGCCGCCGCAGCGCCCAGCTCCGCCCGCGAGGTAACGGGGCGGGGGCGCCCCCATCCCGGGAGGGGCCGGGCGGCGGCTCTCGGTTGGGGGGGGGCGGTTCCCGTGGGCCGGGGGGCGGTGCCGCGCCGCGCCGCGCCGCTGCGAGCCGCCCGTGTCACCTCGCGGCGCTGGTGCCGCCGCTGCGATCCAGCGGGATCCGGGGTGCCGCCCGCCCCCGGCGGCTGCCCGCGCCCTGCGCTTTGTGCGAGCGGCGGCCAGCAGCATGCGGGGGGAGAGGCACCGCGTGGGGAGCGGCGAGGCGGAGCGCCCGTGCCGCCCCGGCTGCTGCACCTCGGGGGGCAGGCCCCCCAGAGAGCCCTGAGCGCCTCGCGGTACGTAGCGGCACCCCCCGGAGGAAGGCGCTGTGATTTATTTTGGGGGTGAGAGGGGGTGTTAAAGGGGGCGGGTTTGTGCAGCGTTCGCGGGGGAGGAAAATCCTATACGTGAAGCCATATGGATTCTCAGCGGCGTAGCTTAGTGGCTTCTTGGCTTAACAGTTTTCGGGCGGGGAGTGTGTGCAGGGTGTGTTTTTAGTAGGGTTCGCCGGCTCAAGAGAGCTTGAATAGATGTGTTTGGAGAACCAGCGCTTTCCAGGAATTTAAATGAGACCTTTTTTTCGTGGTTGCTTTTCAAGGCTATTCTATTAGTTCTATATTTGCTTTTGCAGACTGCGCTTATAAATAGTCGTGCCAGCATGTAAAAATCGATGTTCTCAAAGGAAGAAAAAGAAAGGTCCGTGCGAATTTACCTCTAGTAAGCGGTGTGGATCACTTTTGTGGTCTCCTTATGTATTTCCTCGGGAACATGATCATCTCTTAATACTCAACTACCATTTGTAGTTGATTTTGTCATGGCAGCGTGTTTCACTTGGCACTAAGAAGAAATTTTGAGTAGGTTACTCGTTCAACTAATTTAGTTGTTAACTGTTGGAGTAAGATTTAGCCTTTTCTTCATGCGGAGAGAAATGGGAAGTGGTAGGCAGGAGGCAGCAGCAGCCAACCTCAAGGTTAAGGTTTTTGCTGCTTTTTCAATCTGATTTTCCTTTTTCAGTCTCGTGAACTTTCTGAACTTTAACCCTTTTGCAATGAAACTTTACAGGCGTGGTGTCTGCATCCAGGTAATTTTCATACGTATATACGTTTATATGTGTTTTCTTGTTTGGAAAACTTACGCAAAAGTAATTCAGCTGGTTTTGATAGTGTGGGGCTTTTGGATTAGGCGAAGAATGACCGCATTTTTTCCATTTAAAGATGAAGCTCTTGCAGGTTTTTTTGAGCAGTGGGTTTTATTATTATTTTAAATTTGAAGTGGAGTTTGGAGGTGTTCTGCCTTTACATGTGCTTTCCAACTAAATTACTGCTTGACTGGAAATCCTGCAGTGGCTGCATACTGGGTTTGTGTGTGTCTTGCAAAGACCAAAAGCTGCACTATTGGGAAAAGATGTGCTGTTTTCTTTTTTCTGAATGGGGAAGCTGTGACAAAGGGTCTGGAGGTGAGATCCTGCCTGTGTGTTCAGACCCCAAGATACTCGCACTAATTTCTGCAGCTGACAACAACGGGGCATCTTGGCAGATACCTTTGCTGAAGCAGGCAAAGCTCCCCTTGCCATTTGCTGTGGAAGCACTGGATTTGAGATTTTGTAAGTGCAGACTTTGAACTATCTGTTGGCAGAAATCTTCTGTGATGGAGTTTAGGACCTCCACAACTCCTGATGTGGTAGTCAGAGAACTTTTCTTTCTCCTATAGTTCATCTGGGGGATGAGGACAGGATTTCCCAGCATTGTCCACACTGTGCATTCAGAGTTGGAGGATGTACACAGAATGTTAGAGGTTTGTTGCAAAGTTGCAGAGCTTTGCATCTATGTTTTGTGATGTATTTTCTATTGAGGAAAGGAAATGAAAGGCCAAACAATAGGGAAGGTGTTATAAAAACTTTAAGCTGAAGGGGGTGTTAGGATTGCATATGTAAATGGCCAAGTGGAAAGACTTTATGGATAAAGTTATATGTTCACCTTATCTCTGTCTTTCTTTGAAATATGCAAAATGATTGTTATATGGCCTCTTAGATTAAACAGAGTTGTGTGTAAATAAAATCTGGAGGTACCATTTCCTGATTTAAAATTACAAAAGCAAAATAGAAAATAATTGTAATCCTATAGAATTTTATTTTCTTTCTGTTTCAGATTAGTGAAATGAGATAAACCAGCATGCTGTTGATAGCATCCTAAATGCTTGCATTGTGAATTGATGCGGTGTATGTTAGTTATTGTGTATTCTAGTGCAGCATGCTAGATTTTATATAAGTTATTGGTATGCTACTGGCTCATCAGAAATTGTATGCAAATCTGTCTGCAGTAATCTTTGGTTTGTGTTTTGGGAACTTCTCTGTATTTCCTATGGTATTGATTAGTGATCCACAGAGAATTACTTGGGCAAATGGTGTTAGCTCGTTTTCAATGTATTTAACTACTAACAGCATTAAAAGAAGCCAACATACATTAATACCTCTCTAATATTAATTATCTTGATGAGAAATTGCTGCACATACTATTAAAATTGCAGATGTGTACGCATGCTGTGTGATCAGTGTGAAGGCAAACCCAGGGAACAGGGTCAATGGGAAATCTGTTGATCTGTGAAGGTCTGTTAAGATGCTGTTGCTGCTACAAAAAAATGAGGTACCCCTGTGACACTGTAACTTTGGGACAAAGACATAGGGACTTTGTTCAAGGAATGGAAAATCTGGCTTTGCTGCTGCTTTCGCAGTGCAAAAATCATTTTTGTCAAATGAAGCTGCTGACTTTCCTCAGTGTAAAGGTTTACAACCCTTAAATAGCTCTTCCTGACACTAAGCAGTATCTCTTTCATGCGTTTGACGTGTGTTAGAAAGGCTGACTAGTAACATTGGTACTGATGAATGAAAAAGAAATTTACAACGTCAGATACTTTCTTTAAATTATTTCTCATTGTTGTTAGTTATTACCAAGCATCAGACTGCCACACTTGAATATAATTAATGCAGTAAATGGTTTATTAGACACCATCTGAACTTTTGTCTTGTTTAATTATAGAAGCTTAGTGCAGTGGTCTGTGTACAATATTCAGCCCAAATAATTGCTTTCAGACTTCTATCTGACCATGGTTATTTTTGGAGCAGCTGCATGCATGGCTTTTCCCTGAACTTTGCACTTTTTAGGCTCTCATTTGCAGTAGTGCCAGCTACATTTCCAATTTGCATAACTAAAAACAGTTGGGTTGTGATTTCACTGGTTGTAATTCAGAGCAATTCTTCTGCATGCCATTCATATGGTAATATGTTTTGATCTTTCTTAAAACTCTATCATTCATATTTAGGTATCCAACAACCCATGATGCAAATAGGAAAGCCGCAAATATTTTTTTTTTCCTGAAAGTTTTTAAACTGTTACTGAAGTTAAGGGTATTTCTTCCAGTGACATTGTGTGTCTTGTAAATGACTTTAAGAATGTAAAAGTAGTGGCATGGGATAAAATCTGCACCACAAAGAATTTATAATGAAGGGATCAAACACAGCAAGCACTTCTTCATGTATTTAAATATGGAGAATGGATGCTCATTCTACCCATAAATGATGTCTTCCTCCAGTAGAACTCATGGTGTCACATTTAGGGTGCAAGATCATGTGAAAAGCTGACTGCAACTATCATATTGTACCTGAGAAGAATGTTTAAAAAATGATATTTATTACTGGCTTTATGAATATTTTGTATTCTAGACCCAGTCTTTTCTATGGTGCAGCCATAGAAAACTGATTCCCTTGATCAGTAACATTTCTGAGAAAAGCAATTTTGTAACAAAATTCAGATTTGTTTTTATCTGGTCTGAAATTTTTACATACACTTGAAACAGTGCATCAGTATTTGGCCTTGAGGGCAAAGTATGCCAAAATCATTATGTTTGTTGTATGCATTTTTCAGAGATTGTCTCTTTCCAGAAGGATAAATGCTTGAAGGGTTAAATGTCAGGGAGTTGTTACCAGTGTTCTTGATGAGGGTCCTTGACCTTGAGAGCTTGCTCTTGTCAGAGCCTCTTGGTCTACAGGCCTTCAAAGCCTTCTTTGACACCAAAGAAGATTGGGGAGGCCAATCTTCCACACAGCTGAAGACAGCCAGAGGTTTGGTGAGAACTGGGGAAGTGAAGCAGAGCTGGGCGCTGGGATGTGGTGGCCTAAAATGCTCTTACATGTCATTGGAGAAATGACTGTACAGCTGGTTGTGTGTGTTGTTGCATTGTGCCTTCTGGAAGGTTGCACTTCAGAAATCTAACTGTAAATGAAAAGTAAATGTTACTCATTGCATAGCTCTGTGATTGTCATCTGAGTAGGATTCACTGCAGGTTTTCTAAAATCCCCTGTTTATTGTATTAAATTGTGTAAATGCTATCCAAGAATAGGGTGTTTTATAGCTAGGGTTGTGAAATGTCTTTAAATGCTATCTGGGAACTGACCACAAAAATCGTGTGAACTAAACAGCTGTCAGCCATGGAAAGGAAAGTTTCTTCTTCCCTTGTGATGTGTATCTGGGTGGAAGATATGTGGCTCACCAAATGCAGAGGACTTAGTGAGAAGTGAATCCATTATGTCATTGATGGAGCTGGAGGGTGTAATGTTTGATGAATCTTCGGTTTAAAGTAGCTCTTTATAGAATCTTCATTTTAAAGTAGCTCTACTATGCTAAGTTCTGTATTTAATTCTGGTAGTGGAGTTGCCTTTCAGTCTGTCACTGGAAGGACTACTTTTGGTCTGGTTGCTGTCATGTCTCTCCATCAGCAAAGGTTCTGATCCAGTCTCTATGAATTAACAAGTGTCTTCTGCCTGTGAGGTTCTGTTTGAGGGGCAGGACTTCAGTAAATACCTTCTATATATAAATGTATAAAGACATAGAGAGATGTTCTACAGTCATGGTCCAAAATGCTCTGTTTTTGCATAACCAAGTAGTGCAGAATTTTACATTCTCTTATGAGGCTGATTCCTAGATAAGAAGATGCTAGTTCAAAGTGCTGCTTCAATACAATGCAGATCTGAAAAACGTAGGTATTTTATGATTCACTACGCAGAGCAGGAGGCGTTTGGCCCTGGTCTGGCAATGGGATATTGGGCCATTCACCTTTACGTAGGAGCAGAGGATGGAGGTTAGGTAACAAATGAAAGCTGTTACCATCCAACGGCTGCTTAGTCACCTGTGAAATGCAGTTTCCAGTAGATAGATTTCCACATCATAGGAGCAGCTACCGCAATTAGATGAGCAGAGCCAGCCCCCTTGCCAAAAGACTTGTTAGGATGGCTAACAAGTACATTATGCCTCATCTTAGCTTTCAAACTGATCCAGACAGTTAAGTTTTTCCAAACACAGTATACGATCCTGTGATTGCTAATTGTGCTCTGCTTGCTTGTGGAGAAAGACCATGTCTTACTGTCGGAGCTCTTGGCCTGTCTCTTTCCTAGAAAGGCTTCATCTATGAAAGCAGAAAAAAAACGTAGAGCCTACAGCAGCATCCATGAGGTCCTGGCTCCATATCAATAAGTTGCTTGCAAAATGTTCAAAGGCTTCATTAGGTTTAGGATTTCATCCTGTGGAAGCATTATAGAGGGCACCCTGTATCTCCCAGTGAAGCTAATCATGTCCAGACTTGACAGTAGTTCCTGACAAATTGGCTGAGGCCACTGATTAATTTTAACAAATGAGTTTTCTTTGAATGCAAGCTCATGCATGCCAATTATAACAGTATTTCTGTGATAAAATTGGGGATTTTTTTTTTTTTTTTTAAGCTTCAAATCTGCTGGTCACAGATTATTTTTTCTAGTGTCTTAAAACATCTTATGTTTTGTGGTCAGTGTCATTTTGCGGAGAAGAAAAGCAAACCCAAACCAGACGTGCTCTTTCACCCCCTAAATACTAATGAAATGTTCAAAGCGGTTGTAAAATTCTGTTCTAGTGGTTAAGGAGTATTTAATGTATTGTATCATACAGTCTGGAAGGCCTCTTGTGTCTTCAGTGAACTACAGGCCTGATACCTAGTCCCATAAAATCAGTGAAAGGTCTAGTGCTGCCTTTAAGTGGGCTTTGGGTCTAGACCCCTGTGAGTCCTAGTTTCCTAGACTCCTTTCCACAGGAGACAATAAACTTGGGTGGTAGGAAACAAAGCTCCTAGCAAACGTACATGAGTTGGGTTATATTTTGGTGTATTGAAGAAACTAGTTTAAAAACAAAGCCTGCTTGGGCTAAATATATCATGAGGCATTATAGAGGAAGCATTAAGAATATAGGAGTGCAGGAATTTTTTGAAGAAAGCAGTGTACAGTATGTAATTTCTTCTCCTCCGCCTCCTCTATCCAACCAGTGGTGCTAGCATAGAAATTGCGTTATAGCTGCATAGACAAGAAGCCTTATTTCTTAAGAACACAATGTGGTTTATAGGAAAGTCAGGCAGTGACACACTAATAGATACTTAACTAGGATATAGCCTTACAGATGGATGTAAAGCTGTGATCTAACTGCCTTGACTCCACCACATACAGACCTTTTATTAGCACAGCTGAAGGGCACAGAATACCAAGGGTGGTTTTACACTGATGAGTTTGCATGACTAGTGGTGTGGTGTTGAGATTTTCTTTATAATATGCCACCTTTTTTCAGAAGCATCTCATTCACCCATAAAGCATATGTTCTGATTTAAAGCACAGTTAAATGGTCTACTTAGCGGAAGGAGAAGTTTTCTAAGTATAAAAATGATTGCTTTGACAAAATGGAGAATAGTGTGGCATTAACAAAGAGAATTCATTTTTCTCTCTTTTTTGTTGTTTTGTTTAACATGCATAACTCCCAGTACCCTTAGATTTAAAAAAGATTTAGAAAAAGACATTTATAAAAATGGAAGTCCCTTAAAGATTGTTTCTTTCATTATCTTGACAAACCTTGAAGAGTAGTTTCTGTATCTGCATGTTTCAGAAACAGTTCTTAGGGGTTTTATTATGTGCTGAAACACATGTTTATAAGAAAGACTATAACCTGGTGGAAAAAGTGTCTTACAATAATAAACCTGTCGATGGGCCATATGCTGCCATCAGTATGTTTGTAAAAAATAAATTCTTCTACAAGTGTTAAGTAAGTTTACAGCCTGAGTGTTAAGTTAGGGTCAGACTGTGACTGGCCCTCTGTGGATTGAGAGGGGGAGGGAGGTTCACACAGATCGTCTTCATGCTCTTTTCTTTAGCTCATGAGGCAGCCGGCAGGATGGAGCAGGCAGCACCCCTTCCCAAAGGGAAGATGCGGCAGGAGAGCCATGGCATGGGAGACATGAGACAACCTCCTCTGGCACCTTTCCTTGGTGCTCCACAGGTTTGTGCCCACCCAGCACAAGGCTGTGTATTTTGTAAAACTTGGATGAGCTTTGTGTGGTCTCTCCTGAGAAGAGCAAACCTCTGAGGTAGATTATCTGCTCTTAAAAGGTGACAGAACCTGTGTGTGATGCCAGTACAAAAATAAAAGAGCTCTGATAAATACTCAGTTGGGTAAACAATGTGGAAAACACTTCAGTTCTTGCTATCTACTACGTAGGTAGTTTATAGTTCATGGACGGTTTCTTTTTTGGGTGCTTGTATCACCATTTTTTGTTTTTTAAATGTAGGTGATGTGGTCGTTACAAAGTCTCTGTTTTCTGAAGAGCAAAAGTAAGATGCAATAGGTCAAAGGATGTGTCAGTCTTAAAAGGCGCTTCTGTGTGGGATCAATGTTTGGTAAATGTACACACTTTCAAGCCTATTCTGCTTCCGTAGCTCCTGTGAATGGGAGTCATGCGTGTGTTTTTCTCAAAAAGAATAGGTCTCTTTGTAACTGAGGCACTTTCTGTGTAGAAACATACTTCACTGAGAAGGGTTTTTAATGTCCTAACGTTTTCCACCACTAATCCGCTGTACACTACTTGTTTTCCTGGAAGCTCAGCAGGTGAGAGTCATTGTCGAAGGAAGTATGAAAGATGAAGGAGAATTGTTTAATGCAGTCAACCATGCTGAAGGCTTTTTCAAAAGATACATGATCTTGCCTCAGTATCTGTTATCAAAATCAAGACTGTGAACAGAGTAGTCCCCACCAAGAGCAAATTCCTTACCAACAGGCTTTCCGGGATTCATCAAAGCTTTTAGTTTGCTCAGGGGAAATCTGGTTCTTGAAGGCTGAGATCTTCCCCCTGGGTTTTCCTGCCCTGAAGTCTAATGAGATTGTGTCTATGTGTACAAGGCTTCCAGCCTGGAAGAGGGCCTTTAGGACCAATGGAGTGGAGCAGAGAGAGGCAGTAAGCTGCAGTAGCAGCACCCAGACCCTAGCATGGAGTTTGCAATCACCATGAAATGGAAGTGGAAAATAGATTGGATCAGTAATCCATAGAAGAGAGAGTACTTGGGGGTTATGTGGGTGTTCCCTGGGAAAATTTTTGAGTGCATCAGAGAGCAAGGCTAAATATGGACTGAAGGCACAGTAGGGAGGATGACAGTAAGTTTGGGGAGGAAACCATCTGTGCCTGCTTTGTGGTTACCTTTCCAGGAGAGGCGCTTTGGTAGTGGCAAGGCTTGGAAGTGTCTTGGGACCATTTCTCTCCAGCCTGACGAAATGTCTCCCCATAGAGACTGTAAAGTCCAGCAGGGTTCTTACACCCAGCTGGACCTGAGGGAAGGGTCCTGGGCTTCAGTGCTGCCTGCTGAGCACAGCTGAAGAGGTGACTGAGGAGCCTGCAGTGGGCCAGGCTGGCTTCCTGGTGGTATATACAAGCCAACATGTGGTGTTAACAACTGCAGAGTTCAGAATTTGCACAAACCCACATTTAGTAATAAAATAGCCTGCAACTAGTCGATGGCGCCAGCGGTAGCCAAGCAAATTTGGAATGTCTAAGCCAACCATTTTTAAGTTATGATGAGCCAAAAAAAATTAGGAAACAGTCCAAGAAATGGAGAACACCTCACTTTTCTGGAACTCTCGTATCTCCAAGATGCCTTGGCTGATCTACCTCAAACTTTCCAAAGAAGCTTTCCTTGGCAGAAGACCATGACTGTGAAATTTCATGTGACTGGGTTTTACTTTGTTGAAGTTATGAAGGTTAAAACCGGAGTTTGTTATAGAAAGCTAATCTCTCCATTAGAAATATTTCTGCATTGTTGATACTCATTCCATTGTAATTGTTCATGGCTATTTCTTGTTCAGACTGATTTTATTTTTGCTATTTATTTTAGATTTATTTTTTTTTCTTTTTAAGGATAAATTCCGAGCAGCATATCTTGGAGCAAGATTTTGCACAGCTGCATATGGTATATGTGGTAAGGCAAGAGCATTAGCCCTATTATCCACTGGAAAGTCATAGCTGGAGTCCTGCTCTCACCTGACTACCTCTGGAGGGCTTTTTGGAGCACCTGGTTTGAGACCTCACTGTTTACTACAGTTTTTACCTCTGTGCTTGGTAGAAGAGAGTATCTCTGTTGGCCTAGTTATACTCTCACCTCCAGGCAAAAAAATTTCTAGATGTCCATCTTGTCATCCAAGTTCTCCCTAATGGCAGCTCCTGCTGTGGAAAGCCATGAAGGTGTCAATAGCCTGATATTGGGACCACTGTTGTCCATATGTGCTCTTGAGCTGCTCTCCATTGTGTCTAAACACCAGTACTCTGAGATGTCTAGATGCTTAAATAGTAATATTTCAGATAGGCATTATAAGATCTAAAGAAAATGACTCTGGGCCTGGAAGTGCCTTTAATTCTTTGAGTTAGGGGCACCTTACCTGTTAACTTAATTCTGTGTAGAAGTGATACCTGCTTGTGCAGCAGCCCTTTCCTCTGCTCTGAGTGCTGTTTTCTGGATGATGTGAATACCAAAGCATGTCATTGCACATACTTGCTGTTGGTAGGTGGAGCCACATGAGCAAAGGTCTCTAAATATGCTGTCTTTAAAGACATTGGATTAATTTGACTGAGTCACTTTACAGGCAGAGTGAGCAGGCAGAGCTGGAACAGATGTCAAGCAGCAGTGAGCCCTCACCCTGAGGCAGGGGCTGAGAGTGTTTGAAGTCAATGCTTCAATGTTTGAAGTATTTTTCTTACCAGGGCTCAGTTTGAAAGCACCAGGTGAGACTCAGCAGAAGTCAGCAGGTGCTGCTCCTGGAAGAGACAAGGTGCTGTTGATCAGTGTTTGGTAGGACTCTTTCAGACAGGATCACCCAGCATCTGCTGAGCTCTGCAGTTCACAAGGCTGGGAGGTGTTCCATGTCTGTTCAAGGGATGGACTTTGTCCTGTTTGCCATCTGTACCGGCACGGGCTATGATCTGTAGCCAAGAGACGTTACTGCTTCTTGCCTAGCACACCCCACACCAAACATACAGTTGTCTGCTAAGATAAAGGAGATTATTATGGGTTAATTGCTGAAAAAGGGTGTCTGCAAATAATACCTATCAGAAGGTTTTCTATTTACTCAAGCGTTTTATTATCAGGAGTACTAAAATGGCCAACAGAGCCAGCTAAAAATCAATCTGCTGCTATATAGGCAGCCAATGAGAAGAGTGCAGGGTGGGTGTAATGTGATCACAGCTACTTAAACTACTGATCAGATATACTGCTACAGTCTGCAAAAGCTGCAAGCAGTGGAGAAACCCTGCTGAAAACTCCTGGACCACAGAATTAAAATAATTATGTCTTGCAGTCACTGGAATATGTGTTGTTCTTGCAAGGTAGGCATGACACAAATAAGGGCTCAGCTAGAGCTCACTGTATATATGTGGAACTTTGCATTTGTACTGTGTGACACCAAAGCTGTTTGTTTTTTTAAAACAATAATTGGTTGCAGTTGAAAGTGCCCTGAGGATTCTTCGGGTGGTGATAGCAGCAAAACCGTAGCCACCAAAGAGGAAACATTGAGCAAAAAGTGTAGACATGAAGATGAATCTTTTGATTCCTGAGCTAGCTTAAGCATCGCTGCGCTGTGGTGCTCTGCATAGGCTCCCTGAATGATTTCTTTAGTAAGCAGGACCCCAATGGAGGAGATCACCTCAGAGAATTTATATCTTCCTGGCATTTCTAGAAATAGTGTGTCTGTGCTCTTCAGACTGCAGAGCTGCAAAGCTTTGAGTTACAACTGGTGCTGCTCCGTCCTGTGCTTGCAGACAAAAGCTGCCAAGGCATCTCATAAACCCGTGCACAAGCTGAGAGAAGGGATAGAAAACTGCATACCCTGTAATACTGCAATATTATAGTATTGTCTGCTGCTGCAGTAACCCCTGCTGTGTTTGGAAGGTCTCAGGCATACCAGCACCATGTCTAATCAGTCAAGCAGCCAACAGTAATTCATAGCCTTGACTGCTCTGAGAAGTTCAGCATGGCTAAGATAGACATCTGATGCAGCTCAAGACAGTAAAGGCGTCTTTCTACAGTAGTTTGCTTTTTAATAGTGCCACTTTAACCCTATTTCTGCATTGGCTCACTTTCTAAATAATAGTTAAAAAGTATGACACTTTAAAATAATTAGTGCCCCCGCCCCCGTAAATCCTTGATATTATTTTCTTATTTATTGACTTTTAACATTTTAAGGAAATTTGGCAGGAACTTTAATAGCCAATGATACAGCTGTATAATGACAGTAAAGCTGTTAGATGGACACTACTGGAGTGTCTCAAGTGCTGAATACACATACTGAGTATATGGGATAGAGTATGAAGTCTCTCATAACTTGCTACAGGATTAAAGTCAGCCTTTTTATGTGTGATTCCCCACCCCCCAGTTGTTTGGAATCAGCTGTAAGTGCGGTCAGTAACAGCAGAGCAGCAAGAGAGTTGCTCATTACCCCACAGTTCAAGTTTCTCTGAAAGTAATATTGATACCACATCAGTTCCGCTGTGGTTTTGGGATATAAACTGAAGTTGAATTTTTCATTCAGATCCACTAAACAAAACAGTTATGTTTTTTCATCTTTGAAATGCAATTTCTTTTTTAAGCAAAAGATTCTGCTCATTTTCCATCCATCTGAAGGGAGGTTACAAAAGAAGAAAATTACAAGTCCAGTGTATGAGAAGTACTTGGGAAAATGGCAAGTGACTTGGAAAGAGGCATGCTGAATAAAAGTGTCATCAAGAAAAAGATTGGGTCAAGGCTTGTAGCAGTGATGATTGGTTCGTAGGTCCTGGAGATGGTTCAGAATAGGGATGCGCCTTCTGAGGTTTTGGAAGTCAAGAGGTGGTTATAGTGACGTGGTGATGCTGGGGGAAACATGGCTAGTCTGGAGTCATCAGCCACTGTCAGAAATGCTGGAGAAGTAGTAGCTGTAGAGAGAACACATAGAGTACATAAAGTATGTATTATATTAACAATGTTGCATTTTCCACGTAAGGCAGTGCTTTTAGAAAGCAAGTGTCATGTACTAAAAGTCTGTTTTTTTCCCCAAATTTCTGATGTCCAGGCTGAGTGAAATTAATTTTAAACTGAAGACGACAGTGTGCCTGTTTCTTACAACAGTGTGCTTGGAAAAAAAGTGATGTATTAGAATTCACGTAAACTTGGATTCTCTGTCTCCTGGAAAGGGAACTGTATATGTTGCCCACTGACAGAAATGTAGGCTCCTCTACAGCATGTCCTTGGGCATGTTCTATTTAATTATCTTGAAAATGCATGATTATTCCTCATGTGCTTGTCCATACTCAGTTTCTTTATGGAGACAGTGACATTTACAGTATCTGCATCGGGAATATTGCTTTTGCCATAGCTTTTAGTAATTATCTGCATTTACTAAAAATAAAACCCTAAATGGAGGCCTTGGCAGGGCCATGGTATTGTAGGTTTAACAGACACGAATTGTTACCTGCATATGATAAAGTTAGAAAACGCTTCAGAGAAATCAAGCTTTCCATTTGCTCGATCTGAGCCGTACAGATACTTTTCCTTTAATTTCTCTTCCTTCATGGCATGAAACTGTGTAAGTGTGCTCATTCTTTCATCAAAAATTATTCAGACCTGAGGGACGCTTGTAATTATGAAATAATTAGTAAATAAGTCAGATAAATACTATCCATTGAGAATTGTGAAAGCACACTGAATAAGAGTGTTAAAGAGCTGTATCAAATTCAAACAAAGCTTAAAAAAATTATCAGTATTTACTATGATAAGTCCATTTCATCATAAATTAGTACACTCTTAGTAATTTCTGCTGCTTTTGAAGCAATCTGAAGAAGAGATTTAGCAATTTCAAAAAAGTAGTTAAAATGGAATCATGGAATCATAGAATAGTTATGGTTGGAAAGAACCTTAAGATCATCAAGTTCTAACCCCCCGCCATGGGCAGGGATACCTCACTCTAAACCATGCCACCCAAGTCTCTGTCCAGTCTGGCCTTGAACACTGCCAGGGATGGAGCAGTCACAACTTCCTTGGGCAGCCCAGTCTGGTGCCTCACCTTGCTCACACTAAAGAACTTCTTCCTTATATCTAATCTAAACTTCCCCTGTTTAAGTTTGAACCCATTACCCCTTGTCCTATCACTACAGTCCGTAATGAACAGTCCATCCCCAGCATCTCTATAGCCCCCGCTTCAGATACTGGAAGGCTGCTATGAGGTCTCCACGCAGCCTTCTCTTCTCCAGGCTGAACAGCCCCAACTTTTGCAGCCTGTCTTCATACGGGAGGTGCTCCAGTCTCCGATCACCCTTGTGACCCTCCTCTGGACTCGTTCCAACAATTCCATGTCCATAGGGGGAAGTCTGTCAAAGTACAGCATCCCCAGACTAAACTGTGGTGGTATCTAGTGACCAAACTTGGGGTGTGCGCTGGCAGTTCTGTGTTTGTGTATGAATACTGTCAGTGGGGTTCTTATCCACTGCTGGACCTCAGGTCTGTGGGTCTGGGTACTCCTGCACCCACCACTAACTTTAAACAGTATTTCTTTTGGTTCTTCTGGAGCACAACATATTGTCTGTCTGCATGTGTAAGAAAAGCTCAGTGGTACTCATTTTCTTATGCTGAAGTAGAAAAACCACCCCATTCTTACTGTGGGCAAGCAGAATGCGAGGCATGAGATACATTTGAATCAATGTGATTTGTAAGTAGACCAATTTACTGCTGCCTGTAAATTCATCTCAAAATCTTTGCATTCCTCTGCTTAAATGTCACTTCAGGGTTGTGAGATGTTATGGGATTCTGCTGTAGTTTTCTGTCAGCACAGGAGTGGGATAATAGGACACACTGAGCTGTGCCGTTCCTCTCTGGAAATAACCTAGTGTCTCTCACGACTTTCCAGGGTCTGTTAGAGGTAATGTCAGGTTTCATATTTGGGGTTTTCATATCATGCAATTCACTATAGTTACTAGAAGTACTATGAAATTGTGCAATGCCTTAAGATGAAGTACAGGTTACAATGAATTAAGGAAATACATTATTCCTATATAGAGTTCCTACTGCATTATTGGATTGGTAAATTTTTTTTAATCTATTCACCAAGCTGGGTTTGGTGAAATTGAACACTCGGTAGGTTTCCTACTAGAGGCAGGTTTCATACCAGTGAGTGTGGAATTCTGCCAGCACTTTGCTATGCTTCCTCATGTTCAAATGCAGATTCACAGGAATTTTACTCTTTTACCGCAGCAGAGCAGGCACAACAGAATGTTTTGCACAGATGCTGAAGAATCTGAGTTTGGAGTAGTCTCAACACAGGTGAACGCCAGAACAAGAGTCTCATCACTGCTTGGCATTGTTTGTGATTGCTGCTGGTATAAGTTTTTGCATTTTTCCACCCATATTTAGCATGAACTTCAGTGTGGTTTTTCTCCAACAGATAAAAAAACCCAGGCTGATGAAAGCAGGAAAATTTTACTTTGCTTGCAATCATGCTGTGTATGTATAGTATACCCTATACCTGGTATAGCAGTTTTAACTGTTACTATGACATCTCTACTAACATATGCTGACTCGATCTACTGATGCAAATCAGGATATGAGAGCAAGAATCATGAAAATGTTAGAAATGTTAACAATTAATTTTTACATCAGACTAAATGTTTTGACATTTTTGTTGTTTTTTGACTTGTTTAAGGTCTGAACAGGATTGAAGCAGGACTAAAACCCATCAACGGAATAGGTTTGACATGAATTGCATGTTGCTAAGGAATCATCTATGTTAAAACAAAGATTTCTTTTTCAGAATGGTCTCTTTTTATGTTGGCAGAGAAGACCTTCTTCTGATTGATTTAGGGCAGTGAATTGGCTTTTCTTTATTACTTGCCCTCCTCCTTTAGCACTTAAAAGCTGCAGACGTGGATTGGAGCTGTATTATGCTAGGCAAGGGGTGAAAACACATAAAAGTGTCCATCCTCACAAACCTTTTTGTCTCCAAATGGTTGACTTGAGTGTTACCAATAGCCTTCCTAAATGGCAGATAGTGCCATGGGGAGGGAAAACTCACTCTTTTATGGGAAGGCCGCAAACCTGAAGGGAAGCAAGCTATGTCTCAGAAGAAGCTTCTTGGGAAAGCAAGCAGGCAGGTATGCTAGGGGAGTGTGGATAGATCCCAGCTACTCCTTGCCACAGCTGAGAGAGAGTCTGTTCCTGTGGCTGCCTGCATGCGGCAAGGGAGGAGAAGAGAGGGAGGAGAGTTTCAGACATGTCTGACATCTTACTGGGAGGGTGGCTATCCTCCGTGCTGGGCAAGAGAATGCACTTCATCTGCATCTTCTAAGCAGGTGCATCTGCATTTCCTAAGCAAAGCATGCAAAAGATAGGCAGGGGGATTGCATGTCTTGCCTACTTATAGACAGTCATAGGAGGAGGGCTTTTTTTAATGAAATCAGTGATAATTTCAAAGGCCTGCCTGTTGACTGAAAAAAAAAAAAAAAGCCAGCATTTGAAATACTAACAAATACTTTAATGAAAATGTTGAGAATCTCACTTGTTGAAGAGCTGAAGGAATATATTACGTGTACCCTGATTAGCTTCAGACTTCAAAGACAGGATTTAAATGGAGAATTCCCTCTGTAAAGGCGCATCAACAACCTCTGCCAAGTATCTGACTTAATAAGTGTCGTGTTTTAAGCCCAGCCGTAACTCAGAAAACCGCACAGTCTCTCTCTCACTCCCCTCGTCCCCTTCCTCCCTCCCGCTCCCGGAGGGATGGGGAGGAGAATCGAAAGAATGTAATTCCCATGGGTTGAGATGAGAGCAGTCCAGTAACTAAGGTATAACACAAACCACTGCTGCTGCCACCAATGATAATAATGATAAG
>WYDI02030773.1:8455-36453 GCA_009867235.2 Psittacus erithacus
TGCAGCCTAGCATTTGGTCTGCTTGTACAACTGCTCCAGAGAGCCATGCCCTTTCTCATCAAGCCATTCCTCAACAGAGAACTGCATACCTATGAGAGGGATCCAGAAGTCCTATGCTAGCTATACAGCTAAAACACTTACGGGAAGTAATAAATAAAACAGGAAAAAAATACCTCTGAACAGTACAGACACTCAAATGGCCATATTCTCAAACATTGCCATTAACATTTAACATGTTTTAAAGGAGTATGTCAGTATTACAGCTACCAAGTAAACTGTCAGATCTTTAATTACCAAGCTAACTTGATATATGCTCAGTTGTGGGAATTAGGAACTTTGGTTCTTACAAAACCAAGCAATTTTAGTTCAGTAGCTGACACCACAGCCTCTTTTATTTCAAGCACAGCATGTCAGTTTTACTATCTGCCATCTCCTCAGAAATTGAAAGGGCATATAAATACAACCCAGTCTGTACTTCTACACAGGGGAATGAGAAGCAGCAGGCTAGTAATGATGTAGAAAAACTAAAACCTCTCTACTGAGGGAGACTGTCTAAAGATACCTGCTGATGTATTAAATTATCAATCACATTAAAAATTCTTAAACACTATTCACAGACATGATGATTTTTATAGTACAGAAGAAAAAGGCATTGCAATGGTGAAGGGACATTTTGCTGACAATGAAAAAGTTGGTGAAACATGGAATTCTCTGTGTGTGCATACATAGTAAGTTTATATCTATACCTTTTATTTACGGCTAATACCATGCTTCAAAGCTATTCAAAACTGGTTTTAAATATAAAGTACATTTTGAGATTTCTTTTTTGCCCTTGAGCATAGTGATACTTTGAAGATTAGTTAAAATTCCAAACAGGCTTCAAAGGTAGTACAAGATGCAAGGCAGTACCATAAACAACAATCCTCGAGCTCAGGGAGTCCTTCAACGAAATTCCAGTCCACTCTCCAACTTCACAAGAAAATTGACCTTCACAAAATGTCACTGGTAGCAGGCAGTGTGATTATTAAAAAAATATAGACTAAGCAACAAAGCCTGAAAGGGCAGGAAGTCCAAACAGCAGTACAGCCCTCCACAGAAGTTTCTAAAAATAACTGTTTCAAAATACATATGCTTATATTTATTGCTGCAAGCAGACTTCTACACACAGCAGAATGCTTCCCATTTTCCTATTTGCAGCCTGACTGTATGGATGTAAAAAAAAGTAAAAAACAACAAAAAAAATGCTACTGCTAAGTAAACAACTTTTACAGTGACATCTGGTCTTGAATTAGCCACTGGAAAGTCCATTCTTGGGATGTCCTCAAATAACATAACTTAAAATGTGCAGTGTACAGGAATGGAAAGCATCACACTGGGAAGAACACTCTTGATTAACTATATGCATAAAAATGAAATTAGCAGTGCTGCAGTGATTTGTAGATACTGCGTGTCTCGATGTAAAAACTCTTTTCTTCACCTACCAATGTACCAAAGTGCTGGTGGAAAAGTTTCCTAATACTTCTTTCAGCTTTGAAGGAAGGGTGGAAGAAAGATGTCAAAACTAGATTTTCATCTGTATCCAGCTCAGGAATTAACTGTCTGGTACCAAGATCTATCTGCATGCAAACTATTGAAGAATTAGTGACTCAGCACCTTAACATTTTACCAGAACTGTAGCAAGGTTGAATTCAGGTACTTTTACCTTGGTAGTCTCACCATCAGTCAGCTTCTGCCTGCAGCACGGGGCCATAGTGTTGGCTAAAACAAATCACAGATCAAGGCTGTTGCCCCTGTCTCTCTTACAAACAGTGATGACAACACTACTATATGGGCAGAAGCAGGAAGAAATGACGAGGAGGTTTCGTTCAGAGCTCTCACAGTGATGCCTTTGTCAGGACTGAAGCTACACACTGATTTCTCAAACCTGAGGCTGATGACTATATAAAAAGCAGGTGGAAAATACTGCATAAAATATTAAATGACTGCAAAAAGTGTCCCCAGTTTCTCCCACCTAAGGTCAAAGTGCAAAGCAGACAGATGCATACAAGATGGAGGTAGAAAAGAGAGGTTCCACAGAAGCAGAAGCACTTGAAGGCAGAGAGGCAGAAATGCAGAAAGGCCAGTTTGGAGGTTGCAAAAAAAAGCTGAGGCTTGAAATTTAGGTGGGAGAAGGAAATGTGGGAAGAAGGAAGCCTAAGTGGAAAGGAAGAATTGCAGAAAGGAAGTCAAAGCAGCAGAATTGTCAAAAAGTCAGGCATGAGGGTAGAGAAAGGGGTGAGTGAACAAAGTCAGTGGGATGGAAATAACACTGCACAGTGACTTGGACAGACACTAAATACTTGATGGAAAAACGCAGGAGAAGCAAAAAGTAAGGCAGGACATGATAGCAATGTCAGCCTGTGGGGGAACTAGGGAGGGAGAAAATGGGACTGAAATAAAATGGTAGCTTCTGCTGCAGAGAGGAAAAGTAAGAGACTAACAAGTATTTCACATAACTATTCAGGACTTACTAACGAGGTCTATGAAAGCAGTTTTTCTTGTATTTCATAGCTATATGAATAAAGACAATTTATTTTAAAACACATTTTTGATTGTTTTCAACGTGCCTTTTAATTGGAGTTAGGGCATTAAGCTCCCAAACTAACTGATATATTTTTATATATCTTTGACATAGTTGTGGTTGCTTAACAGATGGCTCACTGCCAATTGGTTTCACAGTTTTCTGATGCTTCACTGCCTTTCTATGCCTCCATATAAAGTAAGTTAGTTCAGTTCCAAACCTGTGGAAGCCCTCCCAGACAGCTTCTGGAGGATATACCTACTCCAAGCTGATTTACATACTTAACATACCTAGGATGATTATTCTTGAAATGTTCAGAAACTCCTTACCTTTTGTCTTTCATGTATTAAGCATAGCAAAGTTTGACCTCAATAGTAAGTGATGATCTAAGACATAAACTCCTCAGCAGTTTTGGGTTGGTAATATAGCTTTATCTCTTCAACTAAAATGCAAATATGAGACAAGTCATAATAAATTTGACTAAATTAAGATGACCGAGCCTGCCTCTGCTGAAAAAAATTAAAATCTATGACACTGCACAGCACATCATAAAACTATTTATGCAAATTAATGGACAAATTTGCAGATAATTTATATTTAGCAGACTATAGAATTAGCATAACATTTTATTACCTATTTGAGCTTTTTATTGAAAGCAGAAGTCTTGGAAGGGTCTAACAAAAAAAAAATCTGCAACAGAGCTTACAGACTACATCAGACAAAGAACTATGGAGAGAGATTAGTCAAATATGCAAACAAAATGCTAGACATGTCTGTCACCAGTTAAGTAAGAAGTGTAT
Source organism: Psittacus erithacus (assembly GCA_009867235.2). Taxonomy (NCBI): domain Eukaryota; kingdom Metazoa; phylum Chordata; class Aves; order Psittaciformes; family Psittacidae; genus Psittacus; species Psittacus erithacus. The sequence goes on from WYDI02030773.1 coordinate 11,816, forward strand.
ACTTTAGTAACAAAAACTGAATCTCTCAGCTTGGAGATGAGTCCTTCTTCAGTCCTTTAGTCTTATTCAGTATACACTTGCTGGAGATGATGTGTACCTGTAATTTCTGCACAAGTCACCTATGTCATCTTATTGTCTACTTTCCTACTCTTTTGCAGAGGAGAAAATAGAAAATAGAAAATAGAGATTACATGGAGCTAGACTGATTAGAGTTTCTCACCTAATATCACTTATCTATTTCTTCTCTTAGTACAAGAGATAATATAGGTTGCAGCAGTTGGTTTCTTTCAATACACTGAAAAGTTTTTTGGATAAGGGCAAGTTTTGAGTCACTTGTACCATGTGATGATATTCTGCATTTTCTTTATGGACTGAAGACTTGACAGGAACTGTGATCTCTGATGCTCTCCAAAATCAAATTTATTTTGCTAATTGCTCAGTTAATTTGACAAATGGGTAAAACCGATCACATATGCTATTGATGTAAAGCAATCAAAGTCAAGCAGGTTAGTAAGTATCTCAACTTGTCATCAGGTAACAACTTTCTAACAATACAGTGGCCCTAACACATCACTGAGATGCTGCAGCCAGAGGTACACCATGCAATTGCTGTCCTTTCACATGCATGGAATTGCAATTATCATTGACTTCTCATTGTCAAATTAGCTGAAATGTATTCATGTAAGCCAAGAATGGCCTACATACAGAGGGCAATGAATACCTGCTTCTGGACAGGGTGGATCCCAGAAGCAGAGGTGTTTATTGTCATTCTAGAGCTTTTGACAGATTTACATTCACACCAATGAACTGGCCACATGCACCTTAAAAGTAATAGCCTGACAGTCATAATTTCCTCAACAGTGAGTTATCAATGCATGCTAATGATGGGGTCCTGCAAATCTATCAACTGTTATAGTTCCAGAGTAGTGGGGAATAACTGACATAAGGCTAAATTAAGCACTGATCACTAAGTTTGGGCTCACAGAACAGATTGGTGGTGAGTAGGTAGACATCAGGCCAATGTTGGCCCAATGTGTGTGTTTGTTTCTCCTCATGAAGTGACCATCTAGGCTTCTGTCAATTTTCCTGTACTGTAAGAAGCTCAGCCTGAGACTGGTGAGTCTTCATTTTGATGTTCCTGTTGGGTCTTTTTGATGTTAAATGCAGCTCTGTGTGTCAGACACATATAGATGCATATTGAGAGCTCTCCCACGCTTTTATAGAATTATTTTACATAAAACAAAACATGTCTAAATGTATCAGTGTGGCTTATTCTATCATCTTTCCTTCTTCACAGTGCTGAGCTTGGTATACAGTCTTCCAATAACCGTCACATGTTCTTTTTCCTCTTCTCCCGATTCAAATCTACAAACAACCAAAGGTGGATGAAACCCTGACATACGTAGCCAACAAAAAATGAACTCCACAAACTGGTGTATTTGTGTACTTGCACAATAATTCATTCCCACTAGCTGCAGCACAAGGACGCTGATTTGAAATTTGCTTGCACTCTCAACATACTTGCAGCAACTGCGCTGCCATGAAGATCCTAAACATCATAGAATGACACAGAATGTATGTGGCGGAGTAACAAAAGTGTCACAGTAATAACTGCTGTTAGATTAGATTAAGTACAGACTCCGTTTTCTCTGTTTCTCCTCACATCCACAATTCCCTCTGTCTGCAACTTGCGCCCTCAAACCCTTCACTGGGATCCACCACAACATTTACTGTAATATGCCTATGTCATGAGGCTCAAGATACCAGGAGATAATTCAATGTCATTCTTGTTTATAAACTGTTATCAGCAAACGACTTTATCAGTTTAACTCCACTGTGTATATGACCATGAAAACCAATCGGCTGGTAGAGGTACTTCTGAGAGTTCTTGATGACTTATGCATGACCAAGTCATGAATATATTTAATTTTTAGTAGTTGGACTCCAGTGACAGTTCATTTTGTAAAAAAAAAATAAAAAAATTACCTAAGTATAAATAAAAATTTTAGTATTTACCATGACTTTCCTTAAAAGACCTTGCTTTCTTCAACTGAAATCAAGCTAATCAAAAGGTTTACTTCGTAACATTCAGTTTCCTTCTTACTTAGAGCTTGCAAAACATTTTGGGGAAGATGCTTCACATTTTTATACACAACAAAGCACCTGAGAATTTGGATTGATATACTGGAGAAAGCAACACTGTGGAATATGCAACTTGTTCCTGCACCTCAGTAGGTTTGTACCAAAGTTTTGAGCTAAACCTGATTGCATTTGATTTACATAAATTTCACAGATCAGTTATTTGCCTACCCAATTTGGTAATAGAAATGTTAATGAAATTGTTGGATATGGTGGATATGGGCAACCAACCAACCATGTGCATCTTCAAAATACCACTTTGAATATATATATTAAGTGATAACAGTATCATTTTTTAAAAAATCCAGACTACTAAATAAATTTTTAAGATAGTAAACGTCTGTAAACTATTTATGCCATAGAATCTGATCTTGATTTTATGATACTGCCCACCCCACCACATTGTTGTAAAACCTAAAAGGTGTAGTTCAGTCAATTTTAGAAACAGCTAACTAAACAAAGAAAACACTAAATGCTTTTCTGCACTATGAGGAAAGCATTTAGACTATGAAGATGCACGAAGCCCAGCAGATGCAGCATGTTACAGCTGTATAATAGTGTGTGTTAAGCCAGTGACAAAAGGCAGAATATTTGCAAAGGTGTAGAGGTTAGATAGATTATTTAACAGCTGAAAACAAGCCACTGCACTTGCTTACAAGAAGAGCTAGGTGCCTATTTTTTCAGCCCTCTTTTTCATGTGCAAACTGTGCTTCCCACTTCACTTCATGTATGAATGAATCCTTTGCTGCTCAGTAGTAGTACAGCTGAAGATTTGCTGTAAAAGGTAGTGACACCATTCTGCTACTACAAAACATTAATACTTTATTTATGAATCATTAAGTTTTCCCTCAGTTACTTCAAACTGCTTTATATTTAATATAAAATGTAAAAAGCTATTCAACCCATCACAACTTTTGCAAAATCCTTTAAAAATTGAAGTAGAATAAAACCTGAGAAGTGAAAAACTTTGTTCTCTACAAATTGCAGAATTGTACAGCAGAAATGAGAGAAATTATTATAAATACCTACTATATTTCAATAAGACTATCAATACAAACGCTATAATTAATGCAACTGACAAGGTACTGAGTTTTAGCTAAGAGTATAACAACTAGAGACCACTGTCTCACCAAAAAAATGCCGTGTGCAGTGCTTCTAGCTATGTGTACTACCTTGTAGGCTATATATCTATACCAAAGATATACTCCCCTTTCTTTTTACTTGCAATTTCACTTCTTTAAATAAATAAATTTGCAACACTTTAGCTCCAACGCATCTGTTACTGAGATTGAGATGTGGAAATATTTCATTTTGAGAATGTTGTCTGTTGTTTCCTGTCATCTGCTACCTTCTGCCAAGGACAAATACTGCATATGAAATATGTGTACTTCTGAAACTCCAGTCAGTTTCTGCACAGTAGCTCCTTGAAACAATTTCAGATCTCCAATCATCAATGCTAAGATTAAAACCAAAATAAATTCCTAAAATACACATTCTACACAACAAAGGATGGACTGCTGAGTAATAGTTTTTCCAGAATACAGCAAGGCAATACAAGAATTAAAAAACGTACTTTCTTTTAAGATTCCCTGAAATAGTACCTTTACTCACCAAGCAAATCACAGAGCATCTCTAATAACAACAGCTTTAAAGCACTTTCGCCATAACCTAAAAACTGATAGAAAGGATTCTTTTGTGAGATCTTGGATGCAATTAGTGTATTCAGAGTCTCAAAAGCTGCAATTCAGGCACATGCAAATGATGTGCTCACTGAAACTGAAAAACTGAATAGATTTTGAAAGTCAAAGGGTCCTACTGTGCATTCTGTCAAGTAATTTCCTACACAGGGTTATTTAAATCCTGGCATAAATCACGTTTTTTCTCCAAGATTCTCAAGAAACAATTGGTTTCTTACAGAGATGGTGGAAAGTACTTTGCTGAGACTGCTGCAGCACAGAGCACTGGAATGGAAACAGCAAAACTCCTAATCTATATTGAATGAGGAATATTAAATATACCACATTTACCTTTTCCTCTGGAATTTGATTTTACTATTTAATTAATGGTTCACAATATTTAATAATAACAGTTATCAATATAACAAAATCCAGTATATTTCTCCTTTATTTCACTGTTCCTAAGATCTTTTCTATACACACTTCTGTACCCAAAACACCAGTTTCTTCCAGTTTTAGAAGATATTACAGTATCTTCCAAGCAGTAGCTAAGAATGGTTCAATCATTTATTGACACTACTCAGCTGTGACAGAGTAACGCTTTCAGATTAAGAAAACTTAGCATTGTATAGACAAATTCTGTTGGTTTACTTCCTAACTGTTCAACTCCTAACTTTAAAACCCTAAAGTTCTTATAATGCAACAATCTTCTCATTAACAAAGATTAGCAACATAAGTATATAAGCACCTCCCTTCACATACACTTCTGCTGTGCTTGAAGCAGCTGATCATGTTGTGCAGAAAAATTATTTTTGTTTTTTCATAAAATTCAATGTGTCCAAACTTTTTCAGCAGACTGATTTTTGTACTAGCACCGTGCAAGTGGATCACTGAGAAAAGTGGTAACTTTTAACAACTGGTAAGGCAGAAGAGATTCTTAGATAGGCACAGGGAAGAAAGTAGTTCTGACTCTGTGTACTTAAAATGTACACAGTACTGGGCTCTTGCATGCTAAGAACACATGCTAAGCATGCTTACTATCACAGAAGTGTGTTCAAACTCAGAGAACCGCAACTACAAACATCCCATCTCGAAGCAGCTTTAACAAGTAAAGAAATTATACAGCAGTATTTCTATATAATGTATATGTATGATGGAAGACTAATTCAGAATAACATAGACATCATATGCACCTAGGGTTTCCTGCCCAATAATATGTGCCTGACTAAAGAACTTTAATTTTAAAATTCTCTTTTTAGAAAAGGTAAAAAGGAAAAGAAACAAAGACATAAAATATTTCTGGGGAAAATATTAAGCTGTCATAACAATGTGAAATCTGTTAATTAAGAAAATCTCAGAAGTTCCAGCTAAGTTAATAAATCTGTCTTTTTTAATGCTTAAAAACGTCAAAAGAAAACTACTATTACAGGATCTCTCTTGCCTGCAAAGAGTGATGATGAGTTCAGAGCAGCTCCTCATTCAGATGCTGCAGGAAACAAAATCTGTGGGAGACAAATACATCTAAAAGAACTTTGAGTCCTCCTGTGTTCTTCTCATTCCAGGAACCACCAATGCCGAACAGTAGAAATCAGTAAAACTTGAATGAGTAGTAGAAGAGTTTGACTGTAGCTTTAGGCCTTGCTGTTCAACGATTAATTATGTATACCCCTGAATACATAAACACTACTTGGTTTGAAAGGAAGAACTGGTCATCTCATGGAAAGAAGTGGCAATAGCGCAACCATTTCTCACTCTTGAAAAAGGAGCTGTATCCCAAAAACTCAGGAAAAAAAAAAAAAGGGAAGAAAAAAAAGGTGCAATGCGTAGGTTTAATTCAGCTTTGAAATCTGCCAAATCTGCCATTTGAGTGATGTACGTGATTGCAACATTACACAAAACAAGGCTTATTTCATAAATACTACAGTCCATCTGCAAAAAGACTAAAGGAAAAAGCCTAATTAAGGTGTACAATTATTTCCCAAAAATAAACAGCAAGGATGGAAAAGATTATTTAGTATTTCTATGATGTACTATGAAAGCTGTAAATGACTAATCAAACAAAAGCTTAAGTATGGTCTGAGATAAAATTTCCAAACCATGGTATCTATACGACTTCATCAAACTCCCAAGTGAAGTCAAAGAAGCTCCAGCAAATTCAAAATCTAAAAACTGGCTGGGCAGCACAATAAAAAAATAGTACTGTGGGAACAAGTCTGCAATAGTCATTGCAGGATGGATGACTGGGTCTTTTTTTGTGTATAAATTCAGCGAATATATCAGTTTAATTTACTAAGGAAGTTCACTAACTTTAAGCTGTGGATATTATCTTCACAAGGAATCAGTTAAAACTGCATTATAACCAAGTAAATATCTTTTCCTAGCCTGTACTCTGAAGGATGTTTTAAGAAAAGGGAACCCAGAAGATGGAGTATTTAAATCTTCCCAAATACATTCATCAGAAGAAAATAAAAAATCAGGGGTTACAAATTGCAATGCTGAGAAGTAATCAATGTAAAAATAGTGTCATCTTGCCTCTTACACCCGCTTTGTGTATCTATCTCCTCATACTTCTAACAAAAGCTATTTAACCACTGAGTAAAGAGGTAACAGTAGACAGACATTAGAACTTACTCCTTATCAAAATACCCTCACCAAATTGTTATATGAGTTGTGACAGCAAAAGCCCTCATCATTGATGACAATCCATGAACCAAAAGGCATACGTATTCTTTAGCACATATATCATCTGAGGCATTCTTGTCTAAAATTAACTAAGTAATTTTTTCAGACTGAATCCAGAAGCAACATACAGACATAACAAAATTTGAATTCCAAGTTGATACGAGTCACTGTCAGACATGTTATTCTTAAAAGAATGGAAAACTTCAACTGAAACTGTAGGTCAGGGCAGTGGAATTAAGTAGGTCAGCGCAGTAGAACAACTTCTGGAAATCCCAAGTGCAGCAAAATAATAATATATTTGTCTTTCTTTTTGATAGCAAAAGACCTGAATTAGTTAGGAATTTGTTTCTTTTTCAGAAACAACTGAAGCAATTAGCATGTTAGCTGCTACAATGCTGACTGTCATCAGAAAAGATATCTTTAGAAAACAGAGAAGAATAAAGAAAGCAAGCTGTAGAAATTTTAATGGAATTGAAATACTGCATTGAAGTGAGGATATATGAAAAACACTCTTCTGACAAATAAGTTGTAGGATTTAGACATAGTAGTTCAGGAAATTACTATGAGAAAAGTAAAAAATTCTATTTTTTTTAGAGATAATAAGGAAGAAAAAGTGTCTAACAAGAAGAAATAAAACTAAGATACAATCAGGCTGATAACAGGAAATTTAGTTATCCTGGAAAGGGAAACTCTATATGCTGGAAAGACTTGTAACTCTTCATGATGGTTCCAGAAGCTAATTTTCTGTTCGAAAGTGCATAGGATAGACTAAATGATATCTTAACAATAACAAAAACAACCAAACAAAACCATTTTAAAAAAGGACAAAATTATGTTGCATTTCACTGTTCCTGGGATTTGATAGACATGATGTTATTCCCTGGGGTTTGTATGCAATTTTTTTCTTGTTTCTTTAACCAAATTGTCTCATTTGTAAGACAAACCCCACAATATATTCTTCCAGCTTAACATAGATTGTATTTTTGTAAACTGATAAAAATATGTTGAACATAACTTGACCACTGCAGATGGAAAATTGATTTTCCTGGATATTTTACAGTGAAGCATTTGAGACAGCACTGTATCAAACAGTATCAGTTCTCCAGTAGGTATAATTTTCAACCAAGAAAAAGCATTGCATTTATTTTCCTCCAGTTTCTGATTCTGTTCTGCACTGACAGTTTACATAACCTGAATATAATTTGAAAAGTAGCCATTTTTTTTGAGGTAATACTGATTAAAAAAAACCCAAGCAACTACATTAAATGTAACTAAAATGATACCGAGAAAAATGACTTATGGTCCTTGGGATAAGAAGTGAGTTCTAGCAGCATCTTGCAGCCCTGCAGTGCCGGAATGAGTGTTCCTCTTCCCTTCCAGTATTTGAAGTCACTTTTCAAACAACAGCATAGGGAAGCAGCAAAGTAACACTAGGAGAAAGAGAATTGCTACTGAGATCTGTTCTTGTTACCAGACCCTTCAACAGTGTGAAGCCTGTAGGAAGTGAGAGACTGCCAGCCTTCTGTCTTTAAAAGTTTGCAAAGTTGTGAAAATAATATCCTGGAGAAGCAAGAGAGGGTTGGAAAGGATGAGGAGAGGACAGAGAGCCTAGAAGATGGTAAAGAAGTAAAGGCAGACGTCTGTGTCCTCCAGTTTCTCGGAGCAGAAAAAAAGTTTACTGGATTTATAGAGGTTAATGCAAAAACTGGGAGAAGGTTCTTATTTGCTCTTACTTGGAACATTATCTGTTGCATGGGCAGCAATCCTGCACAGTGGCAAGATGGTCTCGGGAGCATGGGAGCAGGGTGCTCTCCCACAATATTTCACTCTGATTCCACCGGCGAAACAGCCTACTTACTGACTACAGGGATGCTGCCCTGCCTGCATGGTTAGGCATAATTTTGCATATTTAGGGTATCTCTGAAGATAGCAAAAGTAGTAATATTATATCTGGAGAGATTAAAAGCTAAAGTTGAAAGAATATTACATACAAGTATTCTAAGTGTAAGAAGAATTTATTTTGAAATTATGATAGTGTTCATTATGAATATTCTCTCTGGTTCCTAGTTGGTACTGGATTTAAAAGCGTAATTAAACCCACAAACACACATAATAAGCTAGAGACTGTGGCAGAACTAGGAAAAGAGAGGGCAAGTGAGCTGAATTAAAAGAAGAGGCAGGAAATCCTGCTTCTTACTCTAAGATGTGAGAATAATTTATCCCCTTACTACGGTCCTTATAGATGTACTCAAGTCCCGTTCTTGATCTGTGAGACAGTGACAAAAGGATTCTGTAAACTGGCAATTGACCATTTTCCTGGTAAAACAGTAGGAAGCCGCAAGTAAGACACACTGCAGTTTGGTAATACTGTACTCATGCAATGACTTTTTTACATTAGGTGTAACCTTGTGTTTCAAATTAAGAGATCTGCAACATTTCTTATTTACCCCTTTGATCCACTGTGTTTACTGAACATCTCTACAATAAAACCTTAATCTTTCTGAGACTCAGCAACAGATTGTTTTTTCCCCCGTTATTACCTACCTTCCATCGACGCTGAGAGCTACCATACGTAATATTAGTGATGTGGTTTAGTACTTAATTGCTGTCAAATTTAACACTGAATATAGTAGTACTGAACAGTAATAAACCTGTCAAATGAAGTGACGGAAACAAAAACTTAATGTGAGTCAGCTTTGCTTTTATTATTTTTTTTTTTGTAAGGAGGGAAAAGTTTTGAGCAGTTCTATGAAAAAAATGGACGCTGGTACTAAGATCAGGTTTTGGCTGGTATGTTGAATTGAATCAGATCACGAAGGAGCCAAACAATAATTTTTTCCCCATTCCTTACGAACCTTATTTTTTTCAGACTGGTGCATATTTAAAAATAAAATCTAGGCAGGTGGGCAGGACAATATGATTGAAACGCCAGGCATAAAAGCAAGTGGACAGGACAGCAAAAGAGCAAGTATCAGTGAGTATGCAGACCCAAAGAGCAGCAAGGGGATACTGTATTGAAGGATTAGGTGAAAAGGCAGGAGGAAAATGCCAGACATTCAGCAAGTTGATAAAGCAGTACCAAACAGTCAGCAGGTGTGCCAAGCAGCAGAAGAGCAATTCCATAGAGTCAGCAGATGCACTCAGCAGGAAGGTGATGCCCAGGCACTCAGAGCATGAGACAGGGCAGCAGAAGGCCAATGCCCATGTGCAATCAGGTCAAAAGGACAAAAAGGAGGCAATACATGCCGTTCAACAGATGGACAGGGCAGTAGGTAGTCAGTGTCAAGCAATTAGCTGGTCAAGAGGTAATGCCAGACAGTCAGGTAAAGGGCCAAGATTTCAGGAGGACAGTGTCACACAGCCAGCAGGTAGACAGAATAAAAGTAGTGAATGCCAGGCAGTCCCCAGACAGGCTGCAAAAGACCAAAGCCCACAGAAAATCAGACGTGACTGCCAGCAAGGACAAATCAAAAGCCTGCCAACTGACTGACAGAGCAGCAGGGTGGCAGTGCTTTTTCAATAACTTAGGATACCATGAGTGAAACAATCCCAAGAATCCAGATGCTCACATTCTGGTTAATATCATTAGATCAGAGTGAACCATGAATATCCACAGGAGAATAGCACACAAATGCAAACAGCAGATGAGTCTGACCCTAGCACCTGGGGAGGCCATAGGACCCTCCTATAAAACAAAATATGAGAATCCACAAGAAAAATCAAACAAATGGGAAAAATGTGTCTAAAACCTGTTTCTGATGATGATTAAAAAAGCAAAAAAATACTAGCAAAGAATTAGTTTGGAAATGATTGGGTGGGATTGAAGATGTTGCTTACCCCTCTCTGGAGCCCACATAATGGGAATGTTGGGAAATTCTGCAGCAGAAAAACAGAAGAGAAAAGGGATTTCTGACTCCCAGTTCAAGGAAAGCATGTCAATTTAGGACTGGGTAATCTCTTTGGGCAAAAAATAAGAATTTAACTGAGTCTTTGCCCAACCCAAGACAAATGCCTTTATGAGATTTGTGAAAAATTTAAGAAGCCCACATCACTTTCATCTCATGACATCCCACCCTTATTCCCCAAAACCACACTTACCTCTAGCACAAGGTGCATAAGAGGGAAAAGGGGATGGTCTTGTGAGCTCATTCCTATATCCACTGCAAAAATAACTTGTGAAGATGAACAGGAGTACCCATTAGCCATTACCGGCCATTGGTGAGATAAACTGAAGTTGTCATTATATGTTACTCATGTCTAGTGTAGGTTGGTGTTTGGCTTAGATACACCCACACTCTAATGAAAAGAATTAAGTCTTATGAGTCTTGTGGGGTAATCCTCTTCAATGGCAAGTTGCAGAAGTGCAAAACTTATCAACACCTTTTTTTACCTTATTGTCTCCTCTTTAACTTGAGCACTTTGCCTCTTAACATGGAAACAAATTAAACCATGTTTCAGAAATCTTAGCTGCTGCTCTATTTCAGAAACATGTAATGAACTCTGGAATGCAAGAACTGAGAAAATCCCAGCAGTAATAAAATTCAGTAATTTAACTCATATGTCACTTCAGTCATTTTTATTCGGAATGTCTTTTTATTCAGTAAGTATCTTCCTAGCAACTAAAAGTCAACGAAGACAACAAGGACTCAGACTTCACTATTTCTGTCCTCTTAGAGGTCCACATTGTGTGTGTACTTATCTGTTTGCACATTAACTCCTTATTTGTAACACTGAAAATCTACAACTCTCTTTGATAAGGCAATAGTATGCAACAAGAAGCCAACTATTCCTTTCCTGTAAACTGTAGAGAACCTTAAGACACGATAAAAGAATCAGTAGTTCTGCTGTGCACTGCTGAATTAGGATTTGGAAGGGTCACACAGAAAGAATCTGCATGAATTTGCCATGTACTCATGTACAACAAAGCTTTTAAGGAATACCATAATAATAGGCTAAACTGATGGAACATTTTTTATACTGATCCTCTGGATATCAACCATTCATTTTCCTTCTAGCTGAGCAAGGCATAGGAATAACACAGGTTAATATAACTTTAAATTTAGAAATCTGGGTCATAGAACAGGATTTTCTTCCATATCCAAAATCTTCTGTAACAAACACTAGTTAGGCGTAAACCAAAATGACAGGAAATTTAGGCAGAAGAGACCAAGGTATTTCCATCATACAATTAGTAATGTCATAAACCAGCCAGAAGAGCACACTCTGCCTGAACCAGAGTAGATATTAATACTACAGAGTACAAGGTACTTAGAGCATGTATTGGTACTGTTATAAAATCCTGTGATTTTGTGGCCAGCAGCAACTATAGTTAGCTGCACCACAGCAAGACCAAAATTGCTACCACCTTCACTCTAAAGGGAGATCTTTCAAGGCTCAATGAAAATTAACTATGACAAAACTGATCTCAGTGAACTGTAACAAATGTTTATTTGTGGAGGAAAAGATGGACTTCTTAAATCTAGTGAAAGTTTAAATGTCAATTATAAATAGTAGATAATGCACCCCTATTAATTTGAGCATTCTCATTACAAAATAATTGGGAAAAGAATATATGCATAAAGTGGTAAGAAGCTAAAACATGATGTAAAAGAAGGTTGAAAAGTAATCAGTTTCTTGTTCATAATTGATAAGACCTTCATGCCTGAATGTGGCAACAGTAATTTCTGTTTTCTATTCTGGTATTTACACTGAGTCTACATTTTGCTAAAGCTTCACTGCTCCACGTGGTATTAATTAGCAAAAACAGGCAAAGGACTAGTTAAAATCCTAAAATAACTACTGAAGACAGCTGCTTTCCAGGAGTCTTCTAGTTTCTTTCCGCTTAGTGTCCCAAAAAGCTCCTACACTGCAGGCAAGACATAAATGAGAAATTCTATACTCTTTAATAAGCATTAGTTTTAATGATCGACTATTTTAATAGTCATTTTGCTATTCTGGTGTGCTTATGTCAAAAGGACTAACTCAATTTTTGCTACATCTTAAATCCAGACTACTATTTGCCCTCTAGTTATCATTTCTTTAAACTGCCTTCACAGTCTTCCTAACAGGTCTATACATTTTTTTTATATTTTTCTCCATATTAAGCTTTTATTAAACTCTTTGTAATAGACCATGACCAGCTAAAAAAAAATGACACATTAAGAGCAAGAACTGCATAATTACAAGCCTGACAATGTTTTCATTATTATTTTGCCTTAACTTGATGTTTAATTTTTTTCAGTTCCCTATTATCTGCTGTAAAGTGATGTTTTAATGGAAACTGTTTTCATAAATGCCTAAAGGAAAAAAAATCTGAAAGCCCCAAACTAAAAATTTTGTTATGCAGAAATTCTATGGCATATTTTTCTTCCCTAGCTACAGAAAGGACTGCAAGATCTATGCACTGTTGCTGCTAAACTGCTAATAAGAGCCAAGCCAGATGATTTAAACTGACAGAGATATCTATGACAGTTGTGGTCTCTACAATGAAAACATGGCTAAAACGCATCAGTAATGCCAAGAGGAGAAGAAGGCCCCTCAATAAAAAGTAAATTATAACCATATTGTTCTTCTGGATGTATTTTTAAACTATTTGGAATCACTGGGATATGAACCATTTGTCCACCCACAGGATCTGCTGAGGCTTCTTCCAACTTCCATTCTGAAATTACCTTGGAATAAAAAATTAACTGCAAAAGTTAAGAAACAAGAGCAAGATTTCCTGGCTTGTTACTGTGGCTTTACTTCTCATTCTATGAAACACTTGAATTCCTTACTGCTGTTTTACTATTGATTCTTCTTTTCAAAAGATCTTGGATATATGTTTGAAAGACAGAAAACAGAACTTCTATTTGGTATTTGAGAGTATTAAGGAAAGCTAAAATAAAGCAATTTGACCCTCAAATGGGTAAAAATACCCAACTGCTTAACAAGAATTCTATTAGTATTATCTTTAGGTTATGATGGTCAGACAACTTTACACAGAAGGTTAATACATTAATTAAATAATTTAAAAGATATTTGCACCAGCATCCTCAGCCAATATTATTAGAGTTTTGCATTTTCCATTAAGAGACAAAGAAGCAATTCATGTCATCCTTTTGTGTGTAGGAAACAAACTGTTTCTTCATTAACTTCAGGATCCATTTAACTCAAACTATCTTCTCATTTAACAAATAAAAACCATAAGACTAGAATCAGGTTTTGGCTTCCACACAGGATAACTCATTATATGTCATCCATGACTTCTGAATGAGTACAAGATAACTTGAGTTTTATAAGATATCTCTCCCACAGTCAATCACCTTTGATTAGACACATGGGAATCTGTTTGTGTGACTGATATCTTAATTTCAATCAAATCAACCCAAACACATAAAAACCTTCCATTCTGATGATTTTCTCATTAGACTTTTCTGACTTAAGCTTCCCATCAGCAGCTGTTGTTACAATTCTCTTTAGCAGATTAAGCAAGCTGTTAGTACCTTACATTATTTCCCAAAGAAAACCCAGGTAAAACCCAAGTTACCTCCCAGTGTTCTTTATGATAAACTGAACAGACTGAGTCGTGTAACTCTCAGGGAAAGCATCTCTCCTAGACCACCTTTTTCTATATACATTGTGACATTTGAAACTTTTTAAAAAGAGAATGTCCCAAAAACATGCAGCTTCCCATTTTGACACATCAATCCCAGATACAGAGAAAAAAGTATCCTCTGTATCCCTGCTCTTTTTTTCCCCCATCTTTGTACTTGTCTATGTCAGGAAATCTAGACAGAAACAAGTTGAGAGGCATACATTCTTTCAATACAGTATCTCAGCTGGATACACAAAGAAACATGTTCAAAACTGCTGTTTATGTAGCCGAATATCAAGAATCTACCAATCCCTCTTTATTTATCAAAAAAAGCATTCTTCAGGAATGCTCTCTCTGCATATGTTTGCTACTTCCTTTGGGTTTGGGTTGTTGGTTTTTTTTTGGTTGGGAGTTTGGAGTGTGATGAGGGGCTTCTTTTCTTTTTTTTTTTTAGCCTCTGATATTTGAGCAAATGGGATATGGCTTCTTTGCCTCTCATTTCTCCCTGTAGCTGTCCTGGTGCTTCCATGCAGTGACTGCAGTTCATGACAGCACAACCAAGCTCTTCAGTGATGCTGATGTGTTACCAAGTTTTCCTCAGAAACTCAAACGAGTAGAAAGCACATTTTTTAGCACTTCATAAGTCAGCTAAATCAGTTTCACATTTCCCAAGACAGGTACTTCTGTAACCTGACAGTAAGTAATCTGTACACTGCTGCTTCTCAAAGAAACTTGTAGTAGTTGTTTAGTGAAAAATGTTCTGTAACTAAATATATCAATTCTGCTATAATAATATGCCTTCCAAAGATGAGATTTAAAATCTAATTATAATTAAATTAATATGGCACATAAATATATTTGGATTTTTATAACACCAAATACAGCATTTTAAATAATAAATTTTATTGACAAATTAAAGTGGGCTGGATAAAGACCTAATCACATAAGCTAGGAAGTGTCTGAAGGACTCAGAAAAAGGGAATGGGACCTTATAGAGTTGCTGATAAACTTCTAATAAAGTAGCACACATTTTGGAGGGAGTCTGTCACAGAGCTGTGTGTTCCATTTAAGCATATTTGTTGTCTTGATGCACCTGGCATGGTTTCTTAATTCACACCCTTTAGGAGCAAGCTTGAAGTGAGCTAGAACTCTACAACCAAAATACCAGTTTCAATATACAAGAAGCTACATAATACATATCTATTTAAACTATGAACAGTTGTTCTCAAAAGTTCTGATGGCAAGTTACAGGATTAGACATTTTATATACACAGCACACTTCATTACACAATAGCTCTACACAGAAGTCAAGGGAGAGAGACCTCCTTAAGAGATACGGGAAACTACAGTCCTAGAATACACTATGAAAATAAATGCCAGAAAAGGTTATTAAATTGGAGGGTACCTTGCATATTGAAGGGTGAAAAACTGAAACAACAGCCTGGGTAATTAGAGGTCATACAGTTTCATAGTATTCCTATGACAAAGTGACTAATGTCCCATATGAGATGAAGATTGTCATGAAGTGACAGTTTGTAAAAAGAAAATTTGTTTATTTTGGCCCAATGACAACACTAAAATGTCTTTGATAGGGCACTAAGAAGAGCTGAATACTGCTGAAGAAGACCAGAAGTACTGCCATATCCGCAGCAATATTAGAAACCCAGATGCTCTGGAAAGGCACTGTTTGAATCAGGGAGGACAAAAACCTCTACATATTATTTCTACTTTAAATTGTCGCCTATTAAAATGGAAGGTGTTATTTGAAATGTCTTAGTGGATTTGGTTAATCTGGATGGAATGTGTTGCTCTGAGTATGGGTATAACATGATATATCCTGCTTTGTCACAAGTATCTTATTTCATCAACCGAGTTGAAGGGGAAGGAAACAAACAGACAGAACACATGAAAATTACAAAGAATAGAAATTAGGAGGGTTGCCAATGCTATTTGGGACACAGAAAAGGAAGCATACAGACATCTTTAAATAGTCTGTGAAATTCAAATGAAACTTGAAGAAAAAAACCCACACTAAATTCCAAGGAGAAACATGGGAAACAGCAACAGTGAGTTACATTAGGGAACCAAGAAAAGCCAGGTGACAGAAAATTTCTAATTGGTACTGATTATAAAAATGCTGGCGCAATTTTGAACTGAATATACAAAGACTTTATATCACAGCACAACAGAGACTTTCTTTTCTCCAAACATGGCTTTTGTGCGGCTAGGTTTGGAGTATTTTGTTCATTCTGAGCGTGCTTTTTCAGAAAGATGCTGACAAACACAAGGGAGTTCCAGCGAATGATTTCTTTTCATGGACTACAAAACTTTGGTGAAAAAATAGGGAAATACACACATATTGCCATAAATGAAAACAAGTACATGTCTAAATACATATATAAAATTTAAATACATAAATATTGATGAATATAATCAGCAAGAATCAAACAAAGCATTCATAATTTTTCCAGAGTACTGGAAAAGAAGGAAGACTAAGGAAACACCTGACAGGTTTTACATGATGAAAAAGAGCTCTTCTAAGCTTCTTCTAAAGTCTTACCTTAAAATTTCAGGGTGTAAAATTTCAGGCATAACTGCATTGTGGCTGAACAATTTGTGAATACACAAAGTGACACAGCTGAAGGACATCTAGCATCAGTTGAGGCACAACAAATTGACTTCTATTGCTATTATCTATGTACATAAAGTTAGCTTTGCAGCGGGGCAAACAAGACTTGTGATCCACACCAGACACGAAAGACAAGAAAACAGTAAGAACACTTTGTTAGGGGGCAGACAAGTCAACTATTTGGATGCACAATTTTTCAAAAGAATAAATGAAAAAGTAGAGAAGCCAAAAGGTAGAAAACTGTGCAGAGCATCCGTATACATGAGATTTTTCCTTTCTCTTTAGCACTGACCAAGAAATAAGAGAAAACACATTTCTATCTTGGAAGGATATCTAGTGATCAATAAAAACACTGCCACTTTTTTTTTTTTTTTTTTTCTCTTCACAACAGTTAATGTATATTATCATTAACATTCTGTAACTGTAACTGTCTGCCACTCAAGTACTGTAGTTCCATGGAAAAAATGTTTGCATTTGAAAATGTAAACCAAAAGTTCCCTAAATCTTGGGCATATGCAAAAGCCTGATGTTTGTCCACCAACAAACGCTTTTTAAAACAACAGACTGTATGAGCATTTCCAGTACGGATTTAAAGACTATCCCCATAAATTATAGGCAAAATAAGATCGTGAAAAAGAAGTGGTTGTATCTACAAAATTAAGCCTACACTTTGGCTTTAGTCCAAATGCAAATACTGCCAACTGCCATAGCAGCTGAATTACAGCATTCCCTAATAGCAACTACAACACAATTTCCTTCAAATTCAGCCATCCATTGGGTGGATTTTGCTTTTTAAATATCCACTTGCATTTCATCACTTCTAGCTGCGTAGACAAGAAAGTGAAGGATATTCACACTCTTTAATTTAGCTGACCTTTGCTCCTGAAAATATGAATCAGTAACTGGTTCAAAAGATTCTCCCCATCCACTGACTAGACAGAGGCTATATATTTAGAGACCAAGATAGGTTAAGGAAAATCAGATACTGCAAGTATGCCTAAAATTGTCTGTTCCATTATAAGAAAAAAAAGTAATTACACATTATTGAAACAATTGCAATAACCTGGTATGATTCTGATATAGTGTTCAAAAGGTAAAGTGAGTGGGGAAACCAAGTAAATTTTTTTTGGAAGCTTAATCACAAATATCTGAAATTTAAAGAAATTATTTTCATTAGACATATTATGCTAGGCACTTCATTTCAATTTAATAAATAATTATAACATTCAATTAGCATTAATTCTTTGGGCTGTAAATACACTCAGGAAGTAACTATCTTGTACAGCATAATAGCAATTATGTATCTATGCTCAGAAAAATGTGTTTTCTAATCAAAAGTACAGGTGCATTAAGGAGAAGCAGGACTTAAGTCATTCTAGCTGAAATATGAACAAAGGGACTACCCTTCCTACTCATAGGAAAAATGTTAACATATCTTACAGTATCAGAGTAAATTACTACCAGTTCTAAAAGATGACTTCTCAATAGCTCAGTGTCATGATCACACCATTTCACTATCAGTTCAGTAATTAGAGGAACATGCTGGACAAACACCACACACAGAAGAGATTAAAACCACTTCCTACATCAATGCAAGTGCAATTGCATGTATTATGTTGACATAATGAATTTTCCATTTCAAATTGGTGCTCATTGACTCAGAAGACAGTAAATATGGCGCTAAAGCTTATGTTTCTTCATAATTTTTTGTAATGACACATACTGCCAAGCTAATTTTCTTACATTAAAAATGTTTGTTTGAATGATCTAATAAGCCCTGTCATAAGGACAAACCTTATCATTGCGACTTTGTAATTAGAACTGGGATCCAATCCCTCCACTGTGATTTAAATTTAGGCTTGCAAGTTAAACCAAGTTGAATGCTAGTTTAATGCAACTTAAATGGGTGAAAAGTGAATAAATACTGTCCTATATAAATTCTTTTTAAATATAGAAATAATTCAACAGTCAGAATACATAATTCTGTTATAATCACCTCAAGTCTTGCATACCTATTGCTTTAAAAACTGTTCTACAGCACAAGTTATTAATGACTTTTTATATCAGTGTAGTTTTATTACATAGTCTAAAGACACTTCAACAACTCAGTTTTTTTAATGGCTCACTGTAATATTAAAACTAACCAAACAAATCATCACCACCTGTCTTAATTAGTTTGAGTAACAGAAATGAAGCAATGTATGAAAAATACTAGGTGCTTATGTGTGGAGTTCTCATTTATTTCTTGTCCCAAATTCTGCTTGAGATCTGTAGCTTTTTTGTGGCACTAGATGTAATGCTTCCTCTGGCACTGCTGCTTAGTGTCAACCCTGAATAAAGGTAATAAATCACGAAAACTGAAACAGAAATTCAGCCCTCCTTCTACACAATGCTGGGAACACAACCTTCAAAACCATTAAGTTAGTTTGAAAGGAAGAAACCAGTTTAATTAACACACTTTTCAATTTTGTGTTGCTTTAGCACAGCAAATGATATGCAAATTCAGTTTTACTAGATCTAGCATGCTGTGGTCGTCTTAGACTCTACCCATTTTCTGATACACTGAACCTTAGGCTTTAGTTACTCCAGGTTTCTAGTATATAATGTAAAAACATCAGAAGTAATGTACAGGAGCATTTTCTTTACATGTTTTTTTAGTTACACAAATGTTATACAATAGATTTACAAAAATATTTTTAGATTCCTAATAGAAAAAAGCTAAGCTGTAGCCATGGTTGATAGAACACATTTGTAAGAAAAAGGCATTGTAGGCATGTTATAATGAACTCAAATCAAATCTAAGTTGAAAGCCTAAGCGATTGAAAACTTACATGAGTACTTAAGAGAAATCTAAATATGTTAAATTACAGAAAGAAACACTTCAGGCACTGAATTTTAATTCTGCCCTTTAGTGAACATAAGCAAACCAAAAAAAGTATGTGATTTTAGAAGTTCCTATTAATCTAATTTGAACCATAAATACCAAAATACTTCAACTGCAATCACACACTCATTTCATAAGACAATCCATAGCTGTGAGGTTATTAGGTTACTTTTCCTTTTTAAATTTCCTTACCTTAGCTCCTTATACGTGGAATGCAACCAGATTTCCTGTGCATGTTACCTCTATTGCCGTGCCTGTTTAGCTTTTATTGATGATGTGGTGTCAAGCAATTTTTCCCCCTACTATCTGCCTCTCACACTCTAACCTATAATGCAGTAGTTGACAATGCAAGGAAGAATTAAAGGATCTTTCTTATCCCACTTTCCCTTGTGCAAAACACAACAAAAGCCACACAAGGTTCTGCTTAGCAGCATTGTTCTGTACTACTAAAGAAAATTACACCAAAAAGCTGTTTGATTTTTTTTTTTTTTTTGGAAGTGGACTGGAAATCCATTATGCTACATTTTAGTTTGAAATCATTTTGTGAGTCAGAACCCAGAGTAATCCTCTTGTGCTATATTCCCTATTGCTTTTTCTGCTTCCAAGTTGTGTGTCACTTGATCTGTCCATAGATACTACAAAGGTACAGATGAAATTAAAAACAAATCACCTCCCTCCTGCAGACTCATACATTTCTACACCAAATGGCAGATCTTTTTTATTCCAGGACTATCTCACCTCTGGAGTGACATCTCGTGGTGCAAACCCTGTTCCTCCAGTTGTTAAAATCAAATTAAGTTCCTTTTCGTCACACCAATCTATCAGCGTCTCCTGAAAGAGAATATGAATCCTGTCAGATCTACCATGTAATAAGTGGGATACAGTTAAATCAGGAAACACTTGAAGACTTGAAATGTCTTAATAACATATACACAATAAATATAGAAAATTGTAAAATCACTCATGGCTTTTCATACAAAGATTTTAAACCACTATTTATAACCAGCATATGACAGAATAATTCAAGTATCCATATTTTTGGAAATGGAAACTGAAATTCTGTTCTCCATCTCATCACCTGAAATGGAAAACAAGAATTCACAGTTATTCATTTATAACACTGTTTATTTTGATTTTGAGAAATAATAGGTTGTGCTCACTTAATTCAGACTACACAGTTGATTCTCATTGCAGTAACTTTGTTTTCTGTGCTTCTGACAAAAGCAAGAACCATATATTTGTAAGTTTACCTATTAAAGTTGCAATAATACACATGATACAGCAACACAAAATATTATGTATAATCGTCTTTTTCTACAACATCTCAGTAGCATTGTGTAAACCAATTCCAAGGCTGGACTAGGAAAGTTTAAGAAATCTCATATAAATTCAATTAATTATGGTACTGGAGAATTCATAATACTAGAGAATAAACCTGTATCTGCCTGCAAGCTCCATCATGCAAATGTGTCCAAGGATTACTTTATGAGAAGCGTCAAAGCCAAAGGTTCTGTCTTTATTTCTTCTTCCTTTACCTATTTCTTCCAATTCCCCTTTTGCGTCATCTCTTGACTTTATTAATATTACACTTAAATTACCAGAAGTTTCTGCTTACATGAACATTTCAAATAAGCTCAAGAAAAGAACACACATAATGTCTCATATCTGCATAGAAAGGAACTATTAAGTCTGACATCTGATTTATGTTTTGAAAAAGCAGGAATTATGTGGTAAACACCATCTTAAGTCTTAAAATTGTTTGTTCAAATAACATACTTACGCATCAGAAAAATTATTTTGAAGAGGTGGCATCTTCTCTATTTTATCATCTAAAAACGTATTTGACTTCAAACAGCTACAAATTTCAGAGAATACTTGAGAGAAGTTCAGTGCAAAACGTGTTCAGCAAAGTTAGAGCTTAATATTGTGTATATTTTTCAAATCACTAACATCAATAAATGTGTCAGTATAAAACAGGAGGGAGAGATTTTTGTGTTGGGTTTTGGTGGTTTTTTTGGTTTTTATGGAGCATTTCACTCACCAAACTTCAACTGGTTTTATAGAGAAAATAAATCCTTCCTCTGTTCTCATTTTGCTACAGTTCTAAAACACTCTAATTAAAATAGGGAAAAAAAAAAAGTCATGTAATAGCCCACAAAAAGCTAAAGAAATCAGTAAATATCCTAACTCTTCTAATAAACTGAACAAAAACTAAATGCATATTACTGCTATTGCATCAGTGTACTTAGGCAGACATATAATTCTCTACCAAGTTCTAGTTATAGTAAAGAAACATAAGCTTTCAGTAAGAAGACCTTCAGCTATGAGGCAGTAAGTTTAACTTTGGTTTTCACTGTATTTTAGACATGTAAATAGTACACGTCATTTTAAAACCATGTAAAAATACCTGAGGGATATTCAGCTTGCTTGCTTTCCATCTAGCCCACAAAACTGGGTCTTACAAAACATTCTCATTGACATTCTAAGCACCTAAAAAAGGAAGCACCACCCTGATTAGTTGAGGACAAGAAGCTACTCATATTCACCTTGCTTCTACCAGCAGTGCAGCTTGATTCTCCACTGGCTTTGCAGGGAACTGATTTTGCTTTGTCTTCAAATGAGAATTCCTCTAGGCCATAAACCTGATATTTGGCTTTACCAATGCTATACAAGCAGAATTATTATGTAACATTTCAACCAGAGAAAATATCATGAAATATTTTTGTGTATCTTTCTCCTCTTCTATTGTTTCTGTGATGATAAGTTTTCAAGATAAAATGAGACTACATCAAAGAGTTATACAAATTACTGTCATCCCATTCAAGTCAATGGAATTATGCTGCTAATGGAATTATGGATAAAAATACAGTACCTGGCTCAGAAAAAAAAAAAAAAAAAAAGGAAAAAGTACTGTGAAATTACTGCCAACTTTTAAAAAGCCAGAACAAAACTACAGACATCCAAGAAAAAAAAGGCAATCAAACCAAACCAAACAAACCAAAAAACCCCAAACAACAACAGCAACAAAACCAACCAAAACCAACAACAACAACAAAATCCAAAAAACCAAACCAACCAACCAAAACCAAATCCCCCAGTCATTAAAAAGCTTAATATATTTAACAATTAGTATGCTAAAATAGGCTTTTTCAGATATTTTCTAGTATCAAGGTAGACAGTGAGAAATGCAGTTACTGTAGTCCGCACCTCTAGACACAATTTTACTTCAAAAGCACGCATCTGTGATTCTTACCTGCTCAGATTTCACTGAAGTCCTAGAATAATTACATGAGTTATGTTTTTCTGCTGCACAGAAATAATATGGTGGGTCAGTTGTCTCCTTAAGCTTTGAATCAGATATCTGTGCTCTCTACCTGTTTCTTTGCATTTCCCCTTTTAAATACATTTAATTTTTTCTCATTTAAATAAGTAGGAAATCCTTGGGACTAACATACAATTTACATTCAGCATCAAAGAGGTCTTGTTTCAGTCAGTTCCCTCTCTTTCCCAAGTTAGAACTATTTGCTGGACTTATGCACTGCCCAATCTTTGAAATTATTTCAATAATAACACAGCCCATTCAAAATTTTATTTAAGATCAGTGTGAATTTTCTCCTGACCAGTGTTGATTTCACCAGCGCAGAAAAATGTTGCCTCATTCTTTCTCTGAGCTCTTAGTCTCTCACATATGAATTAATTAAAGCCAATAAAGATCATTAACTCATGGAAAGAATGCCTACTGTGTGTGGCACAGGGGAAAGACCCCATGTTTACCATACATACATACTTGCAACTCCATATGGGCATCGTCACCTTAAGACAAAGTCCAAAATCTGAACAGATGTATTCTTCTTGTAGCACCACACCTAAGCTAGCGCTTTCTGACATTTCAGTCAGTGAATGGATATAACACAGACATATTCCCTTCTGCTATAACTTAAATATCTTAATGTCCAAGATTGGAGTACTAAATGCAGTTCTGGTGTCCTCAAGATAAGGAAGACATGGCGCTGTTGGAGCAAGTCCAGAGGATGATCAGGGGGCTGGAGCATCTCCCGTATGAAAATAGGCTGAGAAAGTTGGGGCTGTTCAGCCCAGAGAAAGCTGCATGGATACCTCATAGCAGCCTTCCAGTATCTGAAGGGGGCCTATAAGGATGACAGAGAAGGACTCTTCATCACAGACTGTAGTGATAGGAAAAGCGGTCATGGGTTTAACCTTAAACAGAGGAAGTTCAGGTTAGACATAAGGAGTAAGTTCTTTACTGTGAGGGTGGTGAGGCACAGGAACAGGCTCCCCAAAGAAGTGGTAAACACCTCATTCCTGGCAGTATTCAAGGCCAGGTTGGACAGAGCCTTGGCCAACATGGTCTAGTGTGAGGGATCCCTGCCCATGGCAGGGGGGTTGGAACTAGATGATCTTAAGGTCCTTTCCAACCCTATTTGATGATTCTATGCAAACCCAACATTAGTCTAACTCAGTTCCTCATATATTTAAAACAAATTCTAGGACTTAAGCATCTCTTCACTAAACAACCCTGCCTTGATCTGAAGGACTGAAGTAAGAGAAAATACAGCATAATTTAATTTGGCAGATTTTCCCAGCACCTATTAATGTAACATCCACTAATCTCTGCAAGTAAGTGAACAGGAGAAACAAATAGGGATTTCTTGCTGGAATGAAAGGCTCAGTTCCCTGATCTCTGGAGATAACTGATGTTTGTGGTTACTTATAGAATCACAGAAAGTTAGGGTTGGAAAAGACCTTAAGATCATCTAGTTCCAAACTCCCTGCCATGGGCAGGGACACCTCACACTAAACCATGCCACCCAAGGCTCAGTCCAACCTCGCCTTGAACACCGCCAGGGATGGAGCATTCACAACTTCCCTGGACCACCCATTCCAGTGCCTCACCACCCTCACAGTAAAGAATTTCTTCCTTACATTCAATCTAAACTTCCCCTGTTAAAGTTTTAACCCGTTACCCCTTGTCCTATCACTACAGTCCCTAATGAAGAGTCCCTCCCCAGCATCCCTATAGCCCCCCTTCAG
>WYDI02030774.1:0-10367 GCA_009867235.2 Psittacus erithacus
CCAGGCACAGCTCCAGGTTGGGCAGAGAAGAGATTCAGAGCAGCCCTGCAGAGAAGGACTTGGGGGTGTTGGTCGATAAGAAACTGAACATGAGCCAGCTTCAGTGTGCGCTCGCAGACCAGAAAGCCAACTGTACCCTTGGCTGCATCAAAAGGAGCGTGATCGGCAGGTCGAAGGATGTGATCCTGCCCCTCTGCTCTCATGAGACCTCAGTTGAAGCATTGTGTGCAGTTCTGGTGTCCTCAACATAAAAAAGACATGGAACTGCTGGAACAAGTACAGAGGAGGGCCACAAGGATGATCAGGGAACTGGAGCACCTTCCGTATGAAGACAGGCTGAGAAAGCTGGGGCTGTTCAGCCTGGAGAAGGCTGCGTGGAGACCTCATAGCAGCCTTCCAGTATCTGAAGGGGGCCTATAAGGATGCTGAGGATGCACTCTTTATTAGGGACTATAGTGACAGGACAAGGGGTAACAGGTTCAAACTTAAACAGGGGAAGTTTAGATCGGCTATAAGGAGGAAGTTCTTTACTGTAAGGGTGGTGAGGCGCTGGAATGGGTTGCCCAGGAAAGTTGTTAATGCTCCATCCCTGGCGGTGTTCAAGGCCAGGCTGGACAGAGCCTTGGGTGACATGGTTTAGTGTGAGGTGTCTCTGCCCATGGCAGGGGGGTTGGAACTTAATGGTCTTAAGGTCTTTTCCAACCCTAACTATTCTATGATTCTGCTGTGGGAGCTGCCATTTCTACAGTGACTGCTGTCAGACAGGCTCCTCATAGCAGCTAAACGTGGTAGCAGGGGAGCTGTGTGTGCTGCGCCTGTGTGGCAGCAGTGTTGCTGAGGCACAGTTGGGCTCACAGCCCCCTGTCTTCTCTCCATCCAGTTCTGTGTACAGAGTTATTATGTGCTGTCAGTACACCTCGTCAGGTTCTTTAAAACAGGACTAAACCTGTTGTTTTTTAACACATATTACAATCCTGTTCTATAGGAAGACCACGTGTATGGGTCTTTATGTAGGACCTGCAAACCCTTGTGTATTCACAACCCTGAATGTTACCAGGAGCCAGAGGCGTGTGTCTCCTCTGGCAATCCCTGGCTGTCTGGCTAGAGGCGGAGAGGCGAGGGAAGCCACTGGGTGCACCCTTGTGTCAATGGTGAGGCGACAGCAGGGCAGCTGAGTTTTTGAGGTGGGGTCATCATGAATATAACTAGTGATCCTTAATGCTGCTTCTCATTTGGTGTCAAGAGTCAAAGCTGCCAGGCTTTTCTCCTGCCTGGAATGTCCTGTCTTTTGGGAATCATAGAAGCATATCGTTTGTGTTAGATGGGACCTGAAAGATCATCTAGTTCCAACGCCCTGCCACGGGCAGGGACACCTTCCAGTAGACCAGGTTGCTCAAAGCCCCATCCAGTGTGGCACTGAACACTTCCAAGGATGGGGCAGCTTCCTGGGCAACCTGTGTTAGTGCCTCACCACCCACACAGTAAAGAACAACTTCCTAATATCTAATCCAAATCTACCCTCTTTCAGTTTAAAGCCATTCAACCTTGTCCTATGTAAAAAGTCCCAATTCCTTGTAAGCCCCCTTAGGTACTGGAAGGCTGCTATATGGTCTCCCCAGAGCTTTCTCTTCTCCAGGCTGAACAAGCCCAACTCTGTCAGCCTGTGGCCATACCAGAGGTGCTCCAGCCATCTGAGCATCTTCGTGGCCTCCTCTGGGCTTGCTCCAACACACCCACAGATGCTGAAGCCCTGTCTCTTACAACAGAAATTCAGGGTACCACAGCTGTCATAGGGCTAGGTGCTAACACGTCTTTATGCGTGTGAGATGTAATAGGGGTGGCTTGAAGCAGAAATCTCTTTTGAGTAAATGTGCACTGCTCCTGTTGGCTTTGCTGAGAGTCACACATGTCCATATGAGGGAATTTAACCCTTTTTATGTTTATTATTCTTTTTTCAGCCCAACAAATATAGATTTAATGCCTACCCTCTGTTGGGGAAGGGAGAGGCTGGGAATCCAGAGCTTCTTGGAGTTCCTTCATGTCTTTTATTAACGAATGAATGTCTTGGTAAAATAAGTGTATTTCACTGTAGAACTTGCTGATGTAAAATCCTTCCCGCAGGGAGCAGCTGGATGCCCCACACTCCTGAATTAAATAGTAGGTCACCCTGACTTGCAAACTCTGTAAAGTAACTCTACGCTTTACTTTTAAAACCTAAATGAAGAACTGTAAAAAGAAGCTAAGACTTACTTGAAACATTACTACAGCCAGATCTGACCATCAATTGCTTGAGGCCAATTTTTTTCTTCCTGGTTTCCCTTTTCCTGCCCCTCTCCCACTACGCCTTACCCTGACCCTTGCCAGCGCCAGGGAGAGCTCCTGTTGCTCAGGCCAGGGCCCAGCAGCAGCGGACATGTCGATATTCTGGCCATGTGCTCACGATTCGGTATTTCGGCGTTCCTGTTTTGTTACTTAAGCTCCGCTCGGGGATGTGCGAGAGGTTAGTCATCGGGGTATGTTTTTATTTTCTAATTACGTTAAAGCCCGGCTCAGCCGCAGTCTCCTCCCCGGCCGCGGTGGTTTGGTGTCGCGCCGCTCCGCCGCTCTTTCGCCTGTCCGCGACAGCCACCTGCTTTCGGGGCACTCCTGAACGCATCTCTGCGGCTGAAGCCGCGCTAGCGGGGCCCGCTGCCCGCCGCTACCTACCCTCCTGCGAGAGGCCGGCCGCCGCCGCTGTCGTGGAGCGTTATCCCCCCGCAGGGAGCCCCGCCACCGCTGCCGGGCGGGGAGGGCCGAGGCGGGGGGCGCGGCGGCACCATGGGCTCGGCAGCCGGCGGCACCCTAAGCGAGGGCCGCGGCCGCCGTGGGCTGCAGCTGGGCCGTGGGGGCGCAGGCTGCGCGGGAGAGCCGCTGTGGCGGCCGCCGGGACCGCCGCACCACCATTAGCGGCCTCTCGGGCGGTTTCCGCGGGCCGGGGCTTGGCCGGACCAGGGGAGGCAGGAAGGAGAAAGGCCCGGCTGCCGTGAGTAGCGCTAGGCGCGGCTGGGGAACACGCGCTCGGCTGGGTACGCGACCGGGAGAGGGGAGAGCGGTGTGTTAGTAAGGGAGGGGGGTTATCGGGGCCGAGGCTGGAAATGATCGCCGCCTCAGCGCGGAGGCCGGGCCGGAGCCGCGACCTGGTCCGTTGTGTCGGACAAGCGCAGAGGCCCGTGGTTCACCTCCCGCCATCTCACAAATGGCTGGGGTCCTCCTTGGGTTTTAGGTCCTGGGGTACCCCCAAAGCTTTCATTGATAAACGTCAACAGCGGCTGCTGGGACAACATCGATTGCAACCCGGGCGTTAAACCACGCCTGTCTCCGTGCGCTCTGCTAGTAACACCTTCAGGTTGTTGCTAAAGCACCGAACAGGCTTTAATAGACACTGATTGTTTACTCTTCGCGTTTCTCAGTTTTGGCAGAGTGAGATAGTTTCGCTTTCTGTTCTCAGCGCTGCAGCCATCCAAACAGGAGCAAATAAAGGGTACATAAGCAAAATAATTAGTCAGAAAGTAGTCTTGATGAATTAGGCGTGCTTTTAGAGTATCTTTGCTCTCCGCACGTCGGTACGTGTGGAACAGAATGTTGATAGGTGAGGTGGAGTCTGAACACGATGTTTAGAATATCATGAAAATAAGGCTTTTACTTTTTCCATTAAATATCAGCATACTCTTTTACTCCACGACGATCTTGCAGTTTACATCCTCTAATGATATGAGTTTGCCTAAACCGTAGTTCCGGACTAGAACCTCGACTAGATTATTTGTATTGTAGCTCTGCAAACTGCTCGCCAGAGACTCGTGAGTTGTTTTCAGTGGGACTCTACTTAGGTGGAACACTCTGTGGGCTAAGGTTTTGTTTATTGCCATAGTTAAAGGTGAGAGCAGAAGGTGATAAGGACAGAACATCTTAAAGAGTAAAGTAAATATTTTAAAACAACTTAACTATTAAGCTCAACAAGAAATGGCACTGATTTAATTATCCAAAGTAGACTTTAGGCTTTGCTCAGTGGTTTTTCATACAAGTGGATTTGTGCTTCTATAGGAGCCATGTTAACTTCTGTGCATTCTGGAATGTGCATGTTTTTTAGCATGCATTCCTCACTGAAAACTGTATTTTTTCACTGTTCTTTCCTCTCTAGGTTCTTTGCTTCCCTTTTATGCCCCAAAATATTTCAGTTCATTTTGTCCACTTTGGTCATGTTTGACAGCAGAGCTGGAATCACAAAGATAATTTTTTACAAGTTTTGTAAAAATTGGTGTAGAGAGAGGCTTAAGGTAGTATCCCTAGTAAGGAATAGGCAGTTATGTTCACCAATTCATCGCCACATCAGACAGATGGTCTATGCAGGGTAACCATTGGTGATTATTACTAGTGATGTCATGTGCTAGCAGTGTTATGCATGTTTTGGTTTGCTGTGATTATCAAACATGAAGCACAGATGCTCATCCAGTTCACAGTCCCCTAGGAAGGGATATGTTAATGGTAGACCAGGGGCAGCTTAATAGTCCATGAATTGAAAGCCGTCGCATTGGTTATGGTTACAATTTCAGAATTCTTTCATTAGGGGAGGATGTGTTGAATAATCCACAAATTTCATCTGTTTCAATTTGAAGTCACTGTATAAAATCATTTGTTTAGCTACAAGTAAATACTACATTTTCAGATCAGACCATGTGAAGCTTTGAAATTTTCACCAGGGATCTGAATAAAGGCCTGGGAGCCAAGGCATTGAGTTGCTATCAGGTTGTTGACCACCTGGAGTAACCAAAGCTTTTTAACCTGGAGGCAGCACCATGCCTGAGTGTAGCTTTATGCTAGGCAGGTGCATGGCCTGAAAACCAGCCAGAAAGAAACTGGCACTCTGGAGTGCTGTTCTGAGGATCAGGCTTGGTGTTCCTTGGCAGGTAGCACAAAATGTGGGATTAGGTCTCTAATTTAAGGTTCTCAATTGTGGTTTTCTGTAGTCGTGTGTGGAGAGAAATGGGTACTACTGGATGGCAATTCCTTCTGCTTGAGACACCGCTCAATGTTTAGGATGGTGTTAAAGACATGCTGTTTCTTTTTCGTACACAATGTGTAAAATGGTCAAAAGGGTTTTTAACATGATGTTTCCTAATTTTTGTTTCTTCTATATCAATGTTAGTGAGGTTAATAGGCTTAGAAGACTGAAAACAAAGAATCTTCACAGCATATTGCATCCACAGGATTGTGGCTCTGCATTGATGTCAGTTTAGAGTTCAAGCAACATAATCCCATTACTTTTAAAATCATAAATGGCTTTGTGAAATAAGGCAAGGTGGAGAAAAGATGTAAGCCTGCTACCAAAGCAAAAATAAATTGTGGAAATGTAGTTTAAATGCAGGTTACAGTAGGCAGAAGTCACCAGCCATGAGTATTGCTGTCCTCTTAGAGTTGGAGAAAAAGAGACTGCAGGGACCAAACCCTCACTGCATGGGAATTCTGTTTTATTCCAAATGTTTAGTTTGGCATATTAAACATGTTTGAAACACTAATAATGTTTAGTTTGGAATACTGTGTTAGTTTACATAGAATAGATCACGTTTGTTCGAAACTAAAATGTAGGAAATACTAGCAAGTAGATTAAATGAGGGAATAAGAACTTTTTTGCTTTATTATCTAGCATTCTCTTGTTCAAACAGTGTTAGGACAGAAGGTCAGCTAGATAATGTGATGTAGCCACTACTAGAGACTGATTCACACTTAGGGGGCTACTTTAGTGAGTCACATGTGGGTTTATCTGACATTAATATTCTTCCTCTGAAGACTTTGTTTAAGGGAATACATATGGCTGTATCTATAACATAGGACCTTATGAAAAATCAGGAAATTGGTTTAACTGATGGCAGTACGACTTGTGAGATACTAACTTAGCTGTCTGATAATTTGGCTAGAACAGGTTCCTTCCTATCTTACATAATACTTCATTTTTCGGATAGCAAACTATTTTCTCCAAGCTTTGAGAGTTTATCCTCTGCTTTTAGTAATAGTTTCTCTCATTAGGGCTGCCTGCAAGCTTGCTGTAAAGTACCTGTAACTATACTGTAAGAGTGGATTTGGGGAACATACCCAATTACAGCCAGATACAGGCTGGCCCTTTCTGATGAGAGACTAAGAAAAGTGTTTGTGTCTAGTTCACAAGGAATATTTCTTGGAGAATGGAGTCTGCAAGCGAGCAATTTCAGAAGGGTCCAGAAATCAAACGGATTATGTTCTGTGCTTTCAGACCAAAGGCTAAGTCTTGAAAACATGATTCCTGCAACTGTTCACACTGTCTTGAGTGCTCTGTATTTATGCTGCCACAGAAAGAACTGGTTACACTCGGAGGAGAAATACAAGAAACACTAAGGACTGAAATGTGCTTGCACCTTAAGTATCCTCATCATGAATAGGTATACTACTATCAGACAGCTTGGTGATGGGACCTACGGCTCTGTTCTCCTAGGGAGAAGCATTGAATCCGGAGAGCTAATAGCTATTAAAAAGTAAGTAATTTTATTTATTACTTAATAGTGGATGATCCAGGTTTTTCCATTCTGTGGTCCACATCACTTGTTTGTGCTGGTCTGAGCACTTCATATTCCATGCAACATTTGTTTTTGGGGTTGTATTTGGGTAGTGTGCAATACCTAAGTTCCTTGCCTCCTGCAAAGTCCCAGCAGAAGATAGAGGGTGAGATATAGGCTTATTGTAACAGTCCTCTGCTACTGTGTCAGACATATACTAGTAGTTTGCCATGCTGCTTTGGAATCTGGAGCCCATTTCCTGCTGCTTACATGGGACATACATTTCATGGTCGAGTTTCGAGTGTAGTGTTAATACTGCAGTGACAATTAACACAATTTATCTCATTGTCCATTGTGTGTATCTTTATATGCATAATAAGACATATTGGTCTTTTCAGCTCAAGATTTTCTTAAAATTACTTGAGAAGTTCACTTCATTTTCTGTGCTGCTTCAGCAGTGACCTCAGTTTGTAAATGGCTTATTTGTCCTAGTTGTGATAAGAGGCAGCTGTAAAACATTGCAGGCACCTTCCTGAAATACCGACCATGACCCAGGGAAATGCTCATCAAAACAGCTTTCAGTACAATGCTGTTTTGTGTGAACAGTCAATAGCTGGCTTCAGCAACTTTCTAGATCTTCTGTGCTGAGGGTATTTTTCCTATATCAAATCTTGCCAGAGGCACCTTTGATTTTCATTTTGCAACATGGTAGAAACTCAAATGTTTCAGAACAAAACAGAAGATGGTACCCTTTTAGCGTACACATTTAATGCCAATCCAGTAGGAGCAGAAATGGTGTGATACTGAACACACAAGACAGTAACTGCAAAAACGTTGTATATTGTTATTATATTTTAGTTTATTTCAATTATTAAACTGTTCTTAACCCACAGATTTTACTGCCTGGGGTTAAACCACAACACTGAGCCATAATCAAAATGCATATCAACAAACAGGACTGTCTGTTACACACAGATACTGTGTTCAGAGTTACCTTCTGGCTTAGGAGAAAACACATAACAAAAAAGGAATTGAAATTGCCAAGAAATCAAAATACAGAGGAGAAAAGCAAGAAGAATATGTAAAAATTAGAGACCTAGTGAAATGTTTTCATTTGCTCTTCATTAGATTTGTTTCAAAACAGTTTGAGTTGTTCATAACTGCCGTAACTCTTGTTCTTTTTGCAGTTAGGATCTACTCCACCGCACTGTATGCTGGAAAGAAAAATGGCATACCATGACTTATTGAAGGCTCTGAAATTTTTGTATCAAAATACAGATATAAAAAAAGGCAATCCTGTGTAATAGTAATGCTTTTGAATTCTGTTAGAGTGTATGTTGTCCAGAGATGTGAAGTACTTTTGACAAAAGAGAGAGTAACGACACTTACGGGTCGAAGGCCAGATAATGTTAACCATGTATTAATTGGGGTTTTTTTCCCTCTACTTATGTAGAATGAAGAGAAAGTTTTATTCCTGGGAGGAATGCATGAACCTTCGAGAGGTTAAGGTACTTGTTTCATTCAGTGGTTAACTTTAAATTAGATTATTAGATGTCACATTTTGGGGTGACATCAAATTCTTTCCACTCCTTTTATCAAGAACTCCCCTCAGCATGAGCTGTGGCATATGGCAGTATGGTTCTGTTTTCTGTTCATTTGAACAGGGTATCTGTAGTTTCATGAAAATTCTTATTACAATTCTTACTAAAAAATCATTTGGTTGTAGAGAGCTGCTTCGTCCTTACAGTGAGTGGTGTGTGAGTGAGCAGGCTTTCCTGTCACAAAACCTGGAGTGAACTGGTGTTTGATTTTCAGAGCTTGAGAACACGTGCCCTTTGCACAGCAATAACCTTTATACATGCAGTTGTTTCTGAATAGTTGATTCAGGGGAAGGCATTTAGCATGAAATTCTGACACCAACAAAGCTTTTGGAGTGTGTTCTAAAGACCTCCATTAATTTCTAGTCCTTGCTATCGCTGTTGCAGACATGCAGAAAACATAGGTGTCTTTTCCTACAGTACCACACATTGGTACTGTGCTGCTACAGCAAGAATGAATGTAAAATACGCTGAAAATCTAAACAGTAGGGAGAATGAAGACAGACCCAGGTGTGCTCGTTTTAGCTGAGATAGAGTTAATTTTGTTCACAGCAGCTTGTGTTTTGGATTTGTGATCAAAACAGTGTTGATAGCATAGGGATGTTTTAGTTATTGCTGAGCAAATAAGGTCAAGCTGCCTCTGTTTTTCATGCTTCCCCACTAGGGAGCACGCTGGGGGTGGGCAAGAGGCTGGGAAGGGACACAGCCAGGATGGCTGACCCCAGCTGACCAAAGGGAAATCCCATACACTGTTACACTCAGCAATAAAAGCTGGGGAAAAGGGTGAAGAAGGGAGGAACATTTGTGATAATGGCATTTGTATTCCTAAGTAACTGTTAAGCCTGATGGAGCCCTGCTTTCCTGGAAATGGCTCAACACTGGCCTGCCAGGGGGAAGCAGTGAATGAATTAATTGTTCTGCTTTGCTTATGTGGAGGGCTTTTGCTTGACCTGTTAAACTGTCTTAATCTCCACCCACTAGTTATCTCCCTTTCTGCCCTTCTGATTCTCCCATCCTATGGCAGGGGATGAGTGAGCTCAGCTGCTCACCAGGGTTAGTCCACAATACCAAGGAAGAATTTCCAGGGTTGTATTTAGTCTGGACTGTAACCTGACTGTTGCCAGTGCAAGCAGAAGAGTGTGAATTCTGCCAGTAGGAAGCTACTTACAGAGAAAACACAATTGTTTTGGTGCCTACTGTAATGCCATATTGCTGGCTTTTGAATGACCAGCATGTTAAATTGATACATATACTTTATATGTATCTACTAATACTTGGAGATTTGGTCTTTCTTCTCAGAGCTGTCTGATTATTTAAAATACTGTAGAGGTTTTGAAATCAAGTTCTCTGCATTAGTGAAAAATGTTCTTTCTTCTTCATTAGAGTAAGACCCTTCTGAATTCCTGTTTATATTTTCTTTTTCTAGTCTCTGAAGAAATTAAACCATGCCAATGTAGTAAAGCTGAAAGAAGTTATCAGGGAAAATGATCATCTGTATTTTGTGTTTGAATACATGAAGGAAAATCTTTATCAGTTAATGAAAGAAAGGTATGTAACATCATTACCTCTTCCTCATAAAAATGAATTATTTGCAGAATGTGCTTTTAACACCTCTGTTACTTTTCAGAGGGCTTTGGATCATTTGTTTAGGCTTAGATCACTATGGCTTAAAGCTCTGTGCTGCAGTAGAAGCTGTGGGCTGTCACCTTTGAGTGTATCCCAGACAGTTTTGTGACAGTTTCCAGTGTCTTTTCCCAGATTAGCCTGGCAGTTAAGTAATGTCAAAAGTGTCTAGAGTAGACACTTTTTTGAGAGTTAGAACTGTGGACTTCTAACAGCCCTCCTCCTGAGGAGGCAGTGAACCTAGAACTTCTGATAGGTAAGTGCTCCAACCAGCAATACTTCTATTAGATAATGGTATCACAATCTCTTCTGTTATGGCTTCCTTGAATAAATGAATAAATAAAAAGTGGTTGAAATAGCAGTCATGAGCGACCAAATTCTGGATTGCTTTTAGGATCCAGAAGGTTTTTCCTTGCAGTTTGAACTGATATATCCAAAGACTGCCTATTTTATTTGTCAGCATTGTCAGTAAAATCTATCTTTTTAATATTTGCTGGAGCATTGTTGTGGTTTAAGGCCTGCCACGCAGCCCACTCACTGCCCCCCCACCTCCTCCCTCAGCTCCCAGAGGGATGGGGAAGAG
>WYDI02030775.1:0-83109 GCA_009867235.2 Psittacus erithacus
TCTGGGGTGCCGTGTTGCCACAAAATCTGTTTCTCAAGGCCCAGGATAGTGTTCCGGGCAGTGGCGTGGGGCACAGCGTATGTTTCCAGGTTACTGATGAGCAGGCTACATGGTTTTCTAATTTATGACTAAGCTTAAACCACGACAAGACTCAAAGCCAACATCTCCCAGCAGGAGTGGATCTTTCACATTTGAAGGATCAGTACTCCTCTCCTACCAGTCCTTGCTTCTAGATGCAGCTGGTCCATGAGGTCTGTGATACACCCCAGCCTGCCCCAATAAAAGTATTTATACAGATGTGGTCCTCCCTCTCCTCAGCTATGCTGGAGTACCACCTCCTTTGCCATCATTTCCCAGGTGACATACAAAATAGAAGAATATGGGAAGGCTGGGTGCTGCGCTAGCTATTGAATTGAGTTCACAACCTAAAACTGGGCCTGCCCTCCTATAGAAACTCCTATAGATAATTTTGGAAATCTACTTATTCCCGAGGGCATCAGGATCTAGCCCTGAACCTATGCAAGTGCTGTAGCTCCAGCTATTATTAGGAGAAGCACAGTGAGAACCAGGTTATGGGGATGAGCACAAAAAAAGACTGCTCCCCAAAGTCTGCATATGTATCCTATGCGAAAGATCTTAGTGAGTCTTAACAATGTGGTAAGTTGAAAGACTTTGTGCTGTTTCTGCAAGTGATAGCAAACCCAAGGCTCTGTCCGATTTGCTGCATTTCTTAAATCAGCTGTTTAAATGAGAGCAGATTTAATTGAAACTCTCAGAAAACGAATTCTTTAAAGACCAAATGTTACCTTTTAGAAAAAGTAAACAATATTTTAATCCTATCAGATGCTAACACCTTCTTTAATGTAAAAACTCCACTTACTACTGACAGGGGTTGTATAATAAGTAAAACTTGCAGTCGAATCTGTAACACCTTATCATGAACACTGTACAGCTTCTGCTATGAGCAGCCATTTACATTGATTCAGTAAGCTTTAAGCAAATAGAATTCAGCAAGTGTTTACATTATAGCATTACAGAGATCAAGTTTAAAAGGATTTCTAATTAGCACTTGCCTTAGTTAACAAACTGTGTTAGCACTAATTCCCATCAGCCAAATTCCTTCATTCCCATTAACAGCACTCAGAATGAAATATCAGGCTTTTCTCCATCTCTTTCCATCATTAATTCAGGCAAAGCAAAACATTTACTGTGGCAGGGCTGCAAAATGCTGAAGGCTGTCAATGGAAAAGGAACATGAGTTAGCTAAAATTTGGCCATATTCCCACCATGTTGACCTGCCTGTGCCAGTGTTTTCAGATCATGCCATCCGTAATGTTTTGTATGTAGTGAATTTTAAGAGAGGTACTCGTCAATGTTTGAAAATAATGTGGAGAGATTTAAAATAAGCAGCTGAGCTCAGCAGTTCAGCCCCATGGGCTGGCTGTGGTGTCTAAAACCTCATCCTCTTCTACATAGCTATTTTCTGAGTACACAAACATCATAAAGCCATTGTGACTGTCATCAGGTGTGACAAAGTAAGACAGTGAGCAAAATGAAAGGAAGCAGAATTTCTTGGCTTTCTTTAAAATATGTTAAATGCCAACAAAAACATTTTCTGGTGAACATGTCTGCTTCTATTTGCCTTGAGTTATCTTTTGTTTGTCTCACAAACTCCTATGATGACTAAGCCATAAAAAATTAAAGAAAGCATCGATGAATTAGTTATTTTTACTGCAAACTCCCATCAGCAAACCTTGAGTGCCATTACTACCTGTGTGTATCAATGAAGGGCAACTTGTCTGGTTTCCTCTTATACAAAAGTCTGACAGTTGCAAGATTTATTTGAACTGGGTTTGGATTTTGCAACACCAACTATTGCTTTCCAGGACAGAAAATTAATGAACTGAAATTGAAAGGCCGTCTCCTGGTCTAATGATGTTTAGGAAACACTAGAATGACAGAGCTATGCCACCAAGAAGCGTGAGAGTTTGGATGTAATAAAAGGCTACTCTGAAACTGAATCACTCTTAGGGTAGTTTTCATTTCAGGGGTGATGGAATTGTATTTCTGAGATCATAACATAGGCTTTGCACAAAAGGTTCAATCAGCACTTCATGTTCTTTTTTAGAGCTTAGTATTTGGGTTTCCAACCTGGTGCAAATATACTGCTGTTATTTTGGGGCAGTAAGTTAGCTGTGGGAAAAGCTGATCAGTTCTGAAGCAAGGAAAATTCTGACTACTGAAGGTCAACACTTACCTCATTCAGACCCTTCCATCAGAGTGAGTAATTCTAGCTGCTTCAGACAGCAGGCTGAGGCCCAGATCTGTAGACAGTTAGCTCCCCAGGTACCTTGAACCATCTGAGCTTGTGGACCTGGCTCACACACCTTTGGCCACACATCCTGATTCAGAGGAGGTATACTCACATCTAATTAGAAGGCTGTCTAATAGGACAAAACAGGGTAGGCTGAGCTGGCTCACACTTCTTTTCTCCCCAGAATGAGCAGATAAGCAACATGTAGTAGATGTGACTGGCAGAACTTCTCCTCCAGTGGTTCTATTAGATTTTAATGAAACATTAGTCAGTCGATCATGTACTAGGATGCTGTTCAAATCAGAGACTTGGAGACCTTTACTGCCAAACACAGCAGAGTTCCCTGCAGAAAGCTCTATACTTTTTGCTTTTCAGAAATACGGCAAAATGATGGAAAGCTTCATAAAGCCATAAACCAAATTCTTTGAGTGTTCATGGAAAAGAACTATTGATAATGCAGCTTGGCCTTTGGGAGGCATTCCTCAAAGCTGCATTTATGCCATCATTGATATTTCATCAGTTAGCCAGGAACACTGTGGTTTTCTGAAAGAATGAGTGCGTTACTATTCCTGATTTTATCTATGGAGGGGATATGAGGGCCTGGGGAGAACCAAGGAGGGACAGAGCTCAGAATGCTGGGGCGCACTGCATTGCTGCTGCTGCACACAGACAAGCAGTCCGTGCAGCTGAAAGTGTGATGAAGGGTGAGCTGGCACTAAATGCAGGCATTTGAAGCTGGAAGAAAGTAATTCCAGTTCCCTCCATGCAAATACACTGCTGGTGGGGCATGGCAATATTACCATTAGGGCACTAATGTACTGTGTGTTTCATGTCTTTTTAAACTGAGGTACCTTGACCTGCCTTAACCCATTTGTTTGCCAATCCTCCCAGGCTGGACTTCACTTATATATTTGGAATTTAAAGAATTGTTGAAGGGAGGAAACATTATGCGCCGACTTTCATCCATTTGTTATCCTCGAGTCAGTAGGGAAATAGAATGTTCTAATCGAGTTTTGAAAGGCTCCTGACCTAGAAGGAAGCCTGGAAATCATTTGGATTAGACTTTTTAAAAGAATAGCTAATCAGTCTGATAAGGATCAAGCTAGGGATGTCTTGCTCAGCTGCTTTCTAGGATATTTATGAGGATTTGATGTTGGGTGCTTCAAAAAGGCTGTGTTTCCTGGTTTTTTGTTGCTTTGTTTTTGTTTGGGTTTTTTTCCCCCAAGGAATGTATGACACTCCTGTACAGTAGTATGTCTAAAATATAATTTGAAGGAAAAAAAGATAGAATAAGACAATTCAAAGCTAGTTGTAATGTTTAATATCTGTATTTTTTCAGTGTGCTTCTGTATGCATTTGTAAAACTGGAGGTGCAAAACTCAGGCTAGATGCTTAATAGCAGTGTTCTACGTAGTGAAAGAGCAAGGTTGCTCTCTAAACAAACAGATGCTCAGTAGTTTGTATCTATGAGAAGAAAAGTGCAAGCATATATATGCAAACATCAGTGTGGGAAACCACAACCTTTCCTAGGTAGAATAGGTAACTAGGTTCCTGCATGGAAGAGAATGTGTGTGTTATAAATTTATCCCCTGTGCCATCCCTCCAGCTATACGTCAGATGAAGTCTATACATCTGGATCAGAAACAGTGGGATGAGTGTACATACTGAACCCTGAAACTGTAATGTTTGCTCTATGATTATTTGGTTGTTTCAGACTTACACTCATGGCCTAGAACTGTGGAAAACACTCATGATTATTACAGTGTGCCCAACCTGGTGAAGGGCAGGCTTGTGACCTGAGGGAGTCTGTGGTAGGTACCTCTGTTATTGGTGAGGTGGTAATAAATGTTATTTCTGGATTAATACAGATGTGCACGTTTTACAGTTTGAAACTCAGCTCACTGTGCTGGTGAACAAGTTCCTGCTGTCACAGACCTGCTCATCCATATGCTGCAGCCCCGGGCACTCTCTTATATCCAGCAAAA
The DNA here is from genome assembly GCA_009867235.2 of Psittacus erithacus. Lineage (NCBI taxonomy): Eukaryota > Metazoa > Chordata > Aves > Psittaciformes > Psittacidae > Psittacus > Psittacus erithacus. Next base: position 4,300 of record WYDI02030775.1, read on the forward strand.
TGCCATTTTCATAAGGATGGCTCACTAATGATTGACATGCTTTGCATTTGTGAAGTGCAAACCCAGACACCATTCATTTGGCCCTTTTCAAGGACAAAGTTGTAATTAATCTTATACAAATCAACCAGATTCCTACTGCTCTGGGACAGTTAAGGTCTGTTTTCTCTCAGCTTCCCAGTAGCTTCCCAATTTATGCATTTCCAGTGGTCGCTCTGCTTACTCTCTGTAGTAGTGGGTTTGGGCTGCAGTTTGCTGGTATAGTGATGTGGGCTTATGGCATGATAATTGTCTTCAGGGTGGCACCAGCAAACTGGCAATAATGCTGGAAGCAGGAGTAGTTGTCACAGCACCAGGACTCATGTCTACTCTGGGAATGTTGTTCGAGGTGGTGGTTTAACTCCTCCGGCAGAAGAAGCCTCGCATTGGCACAGGAGTCTCCATGTGGACAGTCACACTGGCAGAAGGCTGTAATTGTAGTGTAGACAAGAGAGCATCTAGGGGAAGCTCTGGCAGCCAATCCCTGTGATTTCCAAGAATCCCAAAGAAGCCGATGGTTTAGAGACCATGCGAAGTACACCATGACAGGACCACTGCAGAATGAGCCTGTAGAAGTGCTGCAGTGCAGTACCAGGCTCCAGCCTGCTGGATGCTGCTAGGGTAGGAACACCACAGCCCAGCCTGGGTCACACATCTTTCAGAGAATCAGGCAATGTGCTGATCCCTTATCAAGTCAGAGAGCACTGGGTTTTTGGGGTTTGGACTTCTGAATAGGAATCAATGGAGGTTGGTAGAATCGTAGAGTCACAGAATGGTTTGAGTTGAAAAGGCCCTTACGATCATCTGGTTCCAACCCTCCGCCATGGGCAGGGACACCTTCCATTAGACCACGTCACCCAAGGCTCTGTCCAAACTGGCCTTGAACATCGCCAGGGATGGAGCATTTACCACTTCTTTGGGCACCCTGTGCCAGTGCCTCACCACCCTCACAGTAAAGAACTTCTTTAACCTGAACTTCCCCTGTTTAAGTTTGAGCCCATTACCACTGATGCAACTCCCATCTCCTTCAGAGAAGGAAACTGCCCTGCAGGGATCTCTTCACAGTGACCTTGGCCTCACTCCATAGCAGGCTGATTTACATTCTCTAGCTCCCGTTCCTCTGCCCGGTGTTCACAGCAGCATATGGAGCCCTCCGCCATAGCTGGAGCTGGTGCCCCTCTGCGGCAGCAGCTGCCTTTGTCCCTGCTGCTTTGCCTTGACACCTGTTGGTGGATGGACGCTCACAGGCGGCTTGAGCCCGGGGAGATTAGACCCGTTCGTATCTGGGGGGCTGAACTGTTTAACCAGCTCCTCCATGGGCCCTTGTCCCACCGAAGCGTGCTGGAGCAGCTGCTGTCTGTCTGGCTGCCCGGGCCTCCTGGTCAGCTGTTTGGTGTCACCCATCAATCTTCCATCTCTCCTGCAAATCTCTGGTGATCGAGTTTCACATTGCCGGGACTCTGGCCATGAAGCCCCTTTCACTGGTATAATTAGTAATTAGAGGAAAAATGTTAGCAAACTCCTCTTGGCATAAACAGACACTCAATCCCCATCTGTCAGGTCAGGAAATTCACATCAGGGTGAAAGCCCAACATGGAGTTTGCTGTCTGAGGTGAGTGACCGCACACACTCTGCACGACTCAGTTAAGCTGGCCCCATGACAACGAGCGAGAGCTATTTATAGGAGACCACTTTGATTATAAACAATTTTCAGTGTTTTGAAAAGTCATTGTGTGTTTCTCGCTAGGAGTCCCCATAGACTTCAAAAGAAATGAGAGCTCTCAGTGATGCGCTACAACCCTCTGTAAGGAGACAGGGAGGTCCTTCATGGCTGGTGTTCTAGTCCGTGGTCTTTCACAGTGCTGTGCTGTTGTGGTAACACTGTTTGGTGGAGTCATCCTGTGATTCAAGCACAACAGGTACGGCAGACTTGGGGCTGGACCTCTTTACTACAGCAGACAAATGCGTGATGATATGCACTGGGCAAAGCTGAAGACATACTGGTTCAGACTGGAAACAAAGCCCCACATGTTAATGTGGAACACAGCTAACGGCTGGGGATGATTAGCAAACATTGTAGTGAATGCCCTTCTCTGGAAATCTTCCAGGCAAGACTGGAGGTAACACATGCTGTAGCTTGAAGATAAGCTAATTTAGAGAGGTCCTATACCTTGTATTATGCAGGAGGCTGGAGCAGAAGATGGCTTCTTCTGGCTTTATCATCTGTAATGGAAGCAAACGATGCCAGCTAGCCCTGCCTAATGCCTACTTGGGCTCCATGCATTGCTGTTCCCTACAGCATATCCTCTGGTCTTGTTTGGCTCATCTTAAGAACTATTTTTTCCCCTTCTGCAGAAGAGGAAATTCATATATGACTGGGAATCAAACCTCTGCTCCTTCCATAATTACCTGAGGGAAAGCAAGAGGTCGCAAAGCTGGGCAAAAGCTCAGCAGTGGTTAAGATCAGAAACCCTCTTATGGGGCTTTTGTTTCTTTTGTATGTGTTGGTGTAACCAAAGCAAAGATAACCAAGTCAAGTCTGTGGCTGCATTCCATGCCTAGAGTTGAGCAGACTATAAATACAAAACGCCAGCGCCACAACCAAGGCAATTCTTATGTGCCCACAGTTTCATGTTGCTCTGTAATCCAGTCCTGCCTGGTCTCTCCAGCAGGAAAACAATCTCCTTCCAGGTTTCTGAGGTAAAGTAGCCAAAGCTGCACATGGTTGTTTCAGGTATGGGCAGAGGAGCTGGGCTTGCTTGGGCCACACTCTAAATGGGGACTGGAAAATATGATTCAGTTTATATGATCCAGGGTACTTTAAAAGTACACTTTAAAGTACCCAAGGCCAATGGGTGAGGCTTACTGGATAGGCTTAAAGAGACCTATCTCTAAGGAGTATGAGAGGGACAAGGTGAGCCACAGCTGCTGGAGTGGGAAAAGGAGTTTCTAGAGGAGGGGAAAACCCCTGAAAGCTGTATGAGACATTTCTTGTCATAGGCTTTCTCTTTGTGGGATGTGTAGCTGAAGAAGGGTGCAGACAATCATTTTTTTGGTTGGAACCATTTCCAGATATGCTGAACACTCTGTCTCAGCATACTAAAAATCAAAGTGGACCTTGAGCTCACTGCTAGAGGGAAAACAGAAGTTAATACAAAATCAATAATAAGAAAACCAGAGTTAAACTCTTGCAGAATAACCTTAAACTTTTGCCCTGATGCATGCCTCGCAATGCTGAGCTTATTCTAAACAACTTAAAAGGCTTTGACCTTAACAGCTTAATAGAACTCTCTTGGAATATTTTTGTGAGCTTATGTTGCAGGCCTCAAAGAAGGGAGGTGAACTTGAGGAAAAATAGACCAGTTGTGTAGGATCACACTGACATCCTCAACTCCACAACTGATAACTTAAGGTCACTTTCAGCAGCCCCTGTCCCTTGAGCTAACTGGAATCACTGGTAATATTATAAAATACTCTAAAATATTATAAAAAGAGGTTTGCTACTTGATAGCTGAATGACCATGAAAAAGAAATGAGGTCATACAATTCATATTACCACATACTGTTGGCTTTCAGAGAGATTCCATGGTAGGGGAGGAGTGGGGAGATGTGGACTCCGTTCTGATGGGGACAGTGATCAAAGGGGATGCCTTCTGCCAGCTCCAAACAAGCTGTGATCCTTGTGTCCCATCTCTATTCCCTGGTCATTGGTGTGGTTCTCTCTTTCCTGCATCTGTAGATACATGTTGTAGCTCAATACCTTCTCCCCACCCCTGCCCCAGCTTCTTGGCTCAGTTTGTCCCTGACTCCATCCTCTGATTTGTGTCGCCAGCATTGACTAGTGCCCCAATCTGTGTTTCTCTGCTCTGAGTTTACAGTGATTCCTCCCTACATGTGTTTCTCACAATCCGTGTTGCTCTGTACCACTCCAGCTTCTCAGACTTTTCATTCACCCTTCGTGTTCATCATCTTTTCTGCCTTCTGTACTCCCTGCTCCCTCTCCAGCCTCTGGGTTTATCTGGACCAACTCCTTTACCTTGAACACAGCTCCTACTAGAACTGATCCCTCTCCTGCCACACTTCTTCATCTGGTGGATTTCCAATATAGCTTGTAGCTCCAGCTTTCTCCCCAGGCTGAGTCTTTCCTCCTCAGATTCCTCCTCTGGTAGCTTTCCCTTTTCCTCAGATCCCTGCCCCAGTCATTATCCAAACAACCCCCTGTTGTGCAGAGCATGCACAAAATCCTTGGTGACTTCACCTGCACAGCTCTGACCTGCACATATCAAAATGTACCCCTTCCAACTTGGCCAAGTTTTGATAGTTTTCACAAGAAGAGAAAGAGGAGCACTCCAGACTCAAAAACAGTTCCTTCTGACAGGACCACATTTTCCTTTTGAATGTTAGTACCACTACAGCTTCTACAATAAATATATTTATCAGAATGTGTTCAATATGGGAGGGGAAAAATGAGTTCGTACTTAATTTTTCAGTTTTTTAAGTTGGTTTTTCCAAACAAGTGTCTTATTATGAATATGACAATGACTGGAGCAGGCTAGGGACAGAAAGGGAGAAGAGAAGCCAAAGTGAGTGGAGGCTTGAAAAGGAAGAAATCTATGATAGAGGTGCTTATGTCTTCCTTTCTTTATAAGTGGTTGCAGTAGGTCTTTAAGAACATATGGTTGTTATGGTACTCTCTTTACCCCTCTGGTTGTCTTGTTTCCTCCTACTTCAATCCCTTCTTTAATTCCTTGTCCCCAACATTTTTATCCTTCAGATCTGCACCTGTGTCATCTCTTACTCTACCTCTTTATACTCTCTTTGCACCTCATTTTGTTTTCCTTTCCCACTCCACCTCTTAATTATCTCCTAAATCTCTTCTCTTGGCTCCTTTTCCCTCATGTCATAATTTTCTCTCCTCTCCCACCCCTCCCCTTGATGTGCTTCATGGAATAATTTTGTCTATGAAAAAAAAAAATCCCAAACCAGCCAAGAACAATAGCTATAAGACCAGATGTCTGGACATCGGCATTCATTTGTGCTCTTATTTTTGGTCATACACAAAATGTGCCCAGCTGTTGCACTAAGCTCTTTAAGCAATCAACAAATCCCTGCTCTGCCTGCTCTATGCATGCATAGAACTCCATCTGGAATTGCTCATCTCCTCTCAGGTCGTCTTAAAGTACCTTATACTTTCTGCTTGGAAAAAAAAAAAAAAAGGATTTTATAAAGACTATTTTGAGCAAACTTGAATAAATCCCATCATCTTGCTTGGAAAACTTCAACCAACAATATTCTTTCCACTGTGAAAGCAGGAGCTTTCCCCTTCATTGTTCTCTGTCCTCCCTATCCGTCCCTCCCTTGCTTCATCCCCATCCCTGCAGATATTCCTGCTGTGCTGCAGATCTGCTGCTGAGCATGTCTGGTTTGTCTGTGTTTGACAGCCCCAGGCTGCTTAGTCCAGCACCTGTCCAACCACTTAGGGAGGGTCCACATCTAATGGGGACTGAAGGGAGGCAGAGGCAGCACTCTCCATTCAGCATGACACTGAGGGTTAATAGAAGGAAAATATTGATGTTTGATTGAATTACTCCTATAGGTTGGATCATATAACATGCCCAAGATCTAAACAATGATCCTGTGCTGGAGGAATGTGAGGTTCAGACTGATGAGATAAACCGTTTGCTGGAATATCTCTCTGAGTTCACTAAATTGCTTCCCTTATTTAATTACAAATTAATTGAAAACACTCCTTGCCCAGCAGAACAATACTTAAAACCTGATTTGTTGATAGTATCCTAATCCTCCGTAATATTCCTGTAGACTCTCCCACGATTATGTCATCAGTTTTACACTATTTTAGACTTTGGCAAAACCTTTTATGCAGGACTCAACATAAGCAAGGGGAATAACTGGAGCCCTGGGGTACACAAAGCCTTATTAATCCAGCCAGGATGATGCTGACATAAATAACCAAGTGGCACTATTGCAACTGATGTATATTTGGTAGCAGAGACTATCAGAGCTCAGGTTGGGAAGATGTAGCTCTGACAGAGGAAAGAGGAGATGAGTATTCAGACAGGAAGCAAATGAAATCTGTGCAGGAAGAGGGTGAGTTATAGAATTAGTTGAATTTAAAGCACCTAAGGGGTCACATGTCTGCTGCTTGTTGCATTTCCAGTCTTCAACCAGAGCAAGATTACTCACCTTGCTGCACTGTTCAGTGCATTGCACGATCTTTCTTTTCGCATTCTAATGAAGGCAGTTTGCCTGAAGCAGACAGCTCCACTGTGTGGTAGAAAATCCTGGCTGACAAGGAATAAAATCAGAGTTTACTTTCAACCCCTAAGAAGCAAGTTGTTAGTTTTTCAGCCAAGTCATTGGCTTCACAGTTTGGGCTGATGTCTGTCTGCCTAATATGAAATGCTTTGTAAAAACAGTAGCAAAACAAATGCAGCAAATACTTAGTAATACCAAATTCTTACAAAAGTTTGTCAAGTAGCTCACAAAGTATTCGTGTTTAGACAACCCATCGCTAGAAATCTGAGCCACTGTCCACTTTCTTCACCCAGATAAAAGTTCCTTCTTTCCCTTCTACCCTATAGCTTACCCTTTTCCAGAAACACTTATCATAGAAACAATTTATATGGTATACAAATGCTGAGCGGTCTGGGCAATTTTGGACACCACAGTGGAGGAAAGACAGATCTGGATTTGTCAAAGCACCTTCCCTAGCTTCACTGTGGACGGGATGCAGGGAAGAAGGGATGCTTTATGCAGTTTGGTCCTGGCTATTCTGAGTCAAGGGAGAAAAGTTGAAATCTAACGGGCATGTGGTACAAATACCACTTGGGACATGTGTGTTGTAGATCTGGAAGGATAAGACTGCATGTGCTGAGAGTTTTCATATAACTGGGGATTTCACCATAGAGGAACCGGAAGGTCCTGCCCAAAGCTCTACATTTGGTTGGGCTATTAAGCTGGGTTCCTGGGAAAATAGGATGGTAAATGTAGCCTGGGGTGCTACCTAAGCAAGCAGCTCCACTTTTGGTCAGCTACAGCTAACCTCAAACTGGTAAAATCCATCCTAGATGTAGCTGAGTGTTCTGGTAGTGGGTCCAGGACTCATCTGGGTCCACACTTATGTGGACATGTGAATCTTCACTGACCCAAGGAAGTGAAAAGCTGGAGCAGCTCATCAGAACTGACCATCATCTGAGTAAAATAAAAGGAATGGGATTTCTGCTAGTTCTACCCTGCCAAGGGAATGCAGGGACCTCCTTTGTCTTTGATGGAGGGGGTTGCATATGTGTGGTGGGCACATACAATTACCTCCTCTATAATTCCAGCTAGTCAATATCCCTGTGTATTAACAGCATCACATCATTTGCACTCGTCCCCGTCAACCAAAGAGTTTTTAATAGTGCCTTTTCCTGAAGAAGACTGCTTAGTGCAACTAAAGACAATTCAGCACCCCAAAACCCTCCTAAAGTAAACATCACTGTGGGCTATGTACCCAAGAACTACGGAACATGAGTCTAGGATTGCAGAAAATGCCCACACATTTGGATAATCAAGTAACAGAAGTATTAATATATTGATGGATATAGTGAATAAAAAACTCTTATCAATTGATATAGCTAATGGTCTCAAAGACTTCAGGATACCGGTGGTACAATTTGGTGTGTTTGCAGTTTACTTGGGTTTTTCAAGACAAGGAAAACCCAGCAGAGGTTCCAGCCAGTGACTATGGATCAATGAACAAGTACAGGGACAAATGACTGAGGACGTTTAAAGATCATCTTGCACATCTGAACATGAAAGTTGGGGCTATTCAGCCTGGGGAAAAGAAGCTGCATGGAGACCTCAGAGCAGCTCCCAGTATCTGAAGAGGGCTACAAGAATGCTGGAGAGGGACTCTTCATCAGGGACTGTAGCAATAGGACAAGGGGTGATGGGTTCAAGTTTAAACAGGGCAAGTTCAGGTTAGATTCAAGGAAGGAATTCTTTACTGTGCGGGTGGTGAGGCACTGGCACAGGTTGCCCAGAAAAGCGGTAAATGCTCCATCCCTGGCAGTGTTCAATGCCAGGTTGGACAGAGCCTTGAGTGACATAGTCTAGTGTGAGGTGTCCCTGCCCATGGCAGGGGGTTGGAACTGGATGATCTTAAGGTCCTTTCCAACCCAAACCATTCCATGATTCTGATTCTGTGTAATGGCTAGAGACTTGCATCACTACCTATGTTTTTCTTAAAGTCAATTTACAACTTTCCTAATTTCACTCTCCTAGGGCTAAAGTAGTCCCTTTTTTATCATTTTGACATGGTTGGAGCCACTTCAACACAAATCAGGAAGATTCATTTCTCTTTAATTACAGTGAGAGCTGGGGACGGAAGGGAGCAAGAGTCCCAAAAGTCATAAACTAGTTAGGGCAGAGAGGGAGGAAAATGTTCACAAACTGCTGACAAGATTAATATGCAGTTGATGGGAAGCGCTTTCACACTAGGGTGCCAACAAATAAACACAATTCAAAAATACCATCCCTGCTGCAGTGGACAAGGGTGGATTCCCAGCAACAGAGAGAGAGGGAGGAAGGGACAGGGAGACATTTAGAGGAGGCAGGAGACCTGTTTGCTCTGTGAAGCTTCGTGCCCAGAATTCCTCCGGTGGAATCTGATAGCGGGGGGCTTGCCGGGCCAGAGGGTTACTGCTTTCCACATTAAAACACAACAGGGAGAGGAGGGGAGGCTGAGGACTGTGTGTAGAACCCTGAAGATCGAGCCTGGGCACAGCTGCTTTGGGGCTGGGAGCTTCACCCTCTGCGAGTGCTGAGCTACCATGCTGTGTTGGCATGAGCTGGGGAGGAACAACAGGGCGGATGAGTCCGCTCCCTGTGCAGCACACAGGGGGAGGTTGAACCTGGTTTAAACAGTGGGGAAAAATGTCTTGCTAATGCATGTTACTTTAAAAGAAATGAAGAAACAAACTTGGGGGTGATAACTTGGGGGGGGGGGGCAGACACAATGTGCCTCCAGATGAACAGTTTGCAATTAGTTTACAACACACACACCCCCAAATGGAGAACCTGATCGTTTTCCCCTTTCCTTTCACCTTTTCTGCCTTTGTTCCTAGCTTCCCCTGTCTCTACATAGCACTGTTGTCTCCTTTCCACACTGCCATATTCCAGTACTGAGGGAAATGCTGCCATTCTGCTGTCAGTTGCCCGGTTCAAATACAATTTAGATAGTATTTCAGCTAAGCTGGGATGTAATTGCCAGGCCTGGCAATTGAACAACACTGGATTATGTGTCTATATATATCATCAGAGGAGGTTTAGTGAAATTGTTCACTAATGAAATCTTAGCTTTAAGACTTCACATCCCTTCAGGGAAATGTGACATTAAGAGCCCTCTGCCTCCGTTATGACTGAGAATTGTTACTGTGACTGCGCTGTAAACAAAATGATAAAAAGCCATTGCTGAAGCCTATGGGAATGCCACCAGTTACTACAAAAAGGAGTTTTTAATCCCCATACTCGTCTTATGTTTGAAAGCACAAACATCTTAGTTCTGTCTGTCAGCTCTTTACTCTTGCAATCCTACAGCCTCTGTCCTGTGCTGCTTATTTCCCCCTAGCTGTGCCAGCCTTGGAGTTCCCTGTTCCAAATCTACTTCCCACCCTCTTCCAGCCTTCAGCCATTCAATGTGTAGTGCAGGATTTGCACATAGCAAACTACACTATGGTTTTAAGATGCACATAATTGGGGACTATGGAGGACGACAATGGCCCTTGCCTGTTTGAAAGGGAGTGTTTAAGTCTAGGTTTCCAAGGGAAAAGGCACTGGAATATCTCCATTAAGCTGCACTTCACCTGTGCCTCTAAGCCACTACTGGATAAGGAGGGATGGTTTTACTTCTTGGGCTGATCCAATTGATCTTGTAACCTTTTGGTTCCCACAGGAGTATGACAGCTCTGCCTGTGTAACAGCTCGTGCCTTGCTGCTGACCTCCAGGGCCAAGGGCATTGTGCTGATCCGTGGATGGCAGTAATAGTTGTGTTGACAGATGCATTTCACCAGCTGTACAGCCACTTGCTTGGTGGACTTGAAGGTAACTCTTCTTGTGCCACCTGACACTGGTGGCTCAGATATAACTTGCATGAGATGAATCATTGACAGCCCCTTTGCCCTCCACGAAGTATAAATCTCTCCAAAATAAATTGCTTCATCATTTCAAGGAAGAAATATGCAAGTTCTAAATACCAGACTCTCCCTGTACCTTCTTCTTCCCCTCAGCATAGTCTGTCCAGCTTTATGCCTCTCACCTTTTCCCTCTGTTTCCTTCCTCTCAGATCCCTGCTCAATAGTTAAAATGTTCATTTAGACCTTGCAAACTTCTTTGGTTCTGCGCCCTGTCACTAAGACCAAGTCCTTTCCTGATGACAAGACTGGCTCAACTACTGCCAGGAGGATCTTGGCTGATTGTTGTTGATGAACCTCCTCCTTGCTCCTTTTCGTGTTTCTCCAATTTCTTCCCCTGTTCTTTTTCGCCTGTCCACTTCTTTCTCCCTCACCCTGTGGTGCCCAGTCCTTGTGCGGAATGACTTCACTGATTGCATCAGTGATGTTTTGAGCTGACTGTAGATTTCTTTTTGCTTTCATACTCTTTAGGGCTGGCCTAATGCCCTTACGCACCCACTCAGCTGCTCTTACAGCACATTTTCTGTGAAGCATTGCCTTCTTATATTTCTCTCTCCAAGTTTCTTTCTATTTATTTCTATTTCTTCCTTACTTGTCTCTTAGCCCTTTTAGGATCTTGATGGGGTCTCCTTCCCTAATAGCTTTCCTAGCATCTTGCTCACACCTACTCTGCCACATTTGGCTTTGACATGGTTTTTTGCCTTCTCTTCCTTTTCACTCCTTCATTGCCTCAGGTGTCTCTCTGAGTCTCCCTTAGGACTTGTGTAGATGGCTCAGGGATGGAAAGCTCTTCACAGCTCTTCCACTTGTGAAGCAGCAGCTGTTGTACCTGCAGTGACTTGGGAACTAGCTGAGAACCACCAGAAGCACTGATGCATGCTGCATTGAGGCCACAGATCAGGCCCACCTTCCTCATCCCTTGGCTTCTAGGAAGACTCCTGGGACTGCCTGACAGCTACACTTGAACCCAGACCTACTCATCCCACATCCAGCTGATTTGTGCAAGTGAACAGGAAGATGACAGAGCCCCCCAAAAGGGCTTCAACCTTTTACATACAGGTCTGACAGTCCCAAATTGCAATACCATAGGATTACCATCAAAATAGACTGTAATTCTGCATCTAGAAATCACCAGCCTTGTGCCCTCTGGCATCTCTCACCCCTAGACCCCTTTCCTTTCCTCTCCCTTTCCTGTATTTTAATGACTGAATGTTCTGATGGCATTGAAAGCTCCTCCTTGGATAATAAAAGTGCTGTTGGAATCCACTCTAGTGTGGTGAGATATAAAAAGGTGAAAAAAATACGCAACTGAGGAAAGAGAAAGAAAGGTAAAGTGCATAAGGTTTTGTATTTTAAGAACTGTAGCAATGCATATAGAATCAGACAGGTCAAAATGTTCTTTGGTTTTTTGTTTGGTTTTTGTTGGGTTTTTTTTTTACTTCTGCTTTTACCATTTTGATTCCATTTTAGATACACATTTTCATTCTTACTTTTTTCTGAGCCCTTTTTTCCTTATACTTAATTTTCCACTGACTTTACTGAACTACTTTGGCTGCTCAGAAGCTGTTACGGAGTGAAGCGGCACATCTTTGCCTAGATCCTAACAAATATATATTGGCCATGTGCCTAAAATCACCAGCACAGACTCCATCAGCACTCATCACTCTTCCTGTCCTAATTATAAGTACAATCCACAACTTCATTTTTCACTGAGACTGCAACATTGCTTAACACCCATTTTGACAGAGGGTTTGTGAGGGGCTCAAACTACCAGAATGATATGGATCAGTACAGACACTCTCCCCTTGCTCCTCAACTTTATTATATTAAGGAAAATCAATCTATCTCCAAAGCTACTCTCTAGCTTTACTGATGCATATAACCTCTCCCTTCTCTGGATTTAAAGAAGTAGTGCACGTCCCTCTGTTTTTCTCTCTTAGACACAGTCAGTTCGTAAAGTCTAAAAAGAAAAAAGAGTCAAAAAGAGATGAGAAATTTTGGGAGGCTTGTAATGGTACATGTTTCAACATATGTAGAATACACTTTATTTTAGTGGACAGCAGTGAAGTGGTAAGTTCCTTCTGAATCTACATATGATGTTCCAATATAATTTTGCTAATAACCCTTATATTTGGACATCCCTCTTATCATGACTGCAGTGAATGGGTAATAGAAAACGTTTTATCTTCTTCCCTTGCTATGAGGAAATGACAGATGAAAAGCCAAAGTTTTTCAAATAGGTGGGTTTTGCATTTAATTCTTAAAGACTGGACATTCACTTTAGTTTCACCAGACAGCAGAAGTCTGCAGCCTGGCCTGGGTCCTGGCCAGGCTCCTGTTTCCCGTGGTCAGAAGCCTCCCTCTATCGACCAACAATTTCACTGTTCAAGAGGACGAAGCTTTGGTTAGAAGCAAGAGCAGGAGCTGATCAACCAGGTATCTGGGACCTCTTCCAAAAGGGCTTTTGACTCAAAAGCAGTGTAATAAACGTGTCTGCATAGATTTCAATTGTTTCTACATTGACTTCTTTTTGTTGATTGAAGGCACACATAATTCTGTTGAAGGAGTTAGTCCAACTGGGACAGGAAATGAAATTCTGTGTGTTTATAACAAATAAACTATCTTCCTGACACTGTATCTCTGTTCCTAACCACAGCAGGAAAAGTGAATTACTGTGGCTGCATGTTTCTTACCTGAAGGGCCTTCAAACAAGACCTGTGGAGAACTGAATCAGTCCGGTCTAGCATTCAGGATTGACTGCACAATCTTGGATGTACAAACATGGTTGTCATTTAAAGTCACGCAGAAGGAGGAGAAATTTGCTGACCTGTGTTCAAGTGACTGTGTTTAAGTGCTTACAAACCATGTAGGTATGGCCCTCAGTGATACGGTTTAGTGATGACCTTAGAAGTCCTGGGGTAACAGTTGGGCTTGATGACCTTAAAGGTCTTTTCCCACCTAGTTGATTCTGTGATTCTGTGATTCTATGCTTCTGTGACCAGTTATTTTATAGTTATTTGGGAGAAGAACTCAGCATACAGTGGTATGCATAAATAGCTATTTTGATGGCTTCAAGGATAAAAGGAAGAAAAAATCAATTAAATTCAATAAATATATGCTCTGTATTTTTTATTTTTCCTTTCAAACATGGGGAAATGACAAATTCGTAGGATATACTTATTTACAAACCTCAGTGGACTAGGCAACAGATACACAAATTTGGGCAGGCAACTAAGCAGGACCCTTTCTCAAATGTGCATTGACCTGAGTCATTGTGATGATGGAGCAAATCCTCACGCAGTGTAAATCAGCACGGTGCCATTAACTTCAGTGGAGCAGTGAAGAAGTACAACTGGATACCTAACTTGCCTGCGAGAAACCCTCAGAGTTCTGGGCTTTGTCATGTGTACTGACAGGCTGATTTATTGTTAAAATGTAGGGGTGCACAGAAGAACTGGATGAGGTACTCTGCGTTGCTGTTTTGAGTTGCTTAGGAAGGCTGCAATATGCACCCAGAGACTTATTTGAACAGTGTTGCTCCCAGGTGCAAGTGGGGAGCATGAAAAGGTAGAGAGGGAGCAAGCCGAGGGAAAGATGCGAGTTTGAATGTATTTCTACACTCGCAAGGCTACAGCTGTGGGAATAATTTAAAAAGCCCACTTTTTTGGGTAATTTATTTTTGAAACTCTGCAAAATTTGTCAAATCGTTTATTTGATGAGCATTATTTGACCAGCTGTACAGGGAGCCACACTGGAGTGCTGTAATGAGTGCTTTGGAATGCGACCAGCGTTAATGTGCCTCTGATAGTTGGATAATTCTTTCACCCTGCTCATTTCTGTGGTTTGCCTGTTACTGTGGCCCCGCTTGAATGCTGTTAAGATGTGAGCTTTGAATTCTCTCTCTCCTTTGGCCTTCTCCTTTTGGCAGTTCCCACAGAGCTGAGCCCTGATTAGAACCACAGCAGGTCATTCGATCTTCAGATGGCTATAAAAGGTCTGTGCAAGTGACCATCTCTCTTCTGCCCCAAATGGATGATCACGTATAGCACACATTGCCATGCTCCTGGCATGACTTCAGCAAAACTGGCAAGTTTTCTTTCCAGAGCTAAAGCATAACACAAGGTAGAAGAAGCAATTCCATTAAATGCCCCTTTAAAATGTCAAGTTTAGCAGGGACTTTAAAACAGAGCAGACTTTAAAGTGATGAGGGAGAAGTACCGTTCCCCTGCTCGAAATCACAGCTGGGTTTGTTACCAGCAGGTGTGATATGAAGTCAGCATTTTCCTTGATGACTTCTTCCTTTGCCATTGTTGCAATCTGGCACCGCAGATCAGAGCCTCATTCCAGGTTTTTAAAGGGAACTATTACTTTCCTGAAGGATTTTACTCCTTGTCTCCTTCTAATGGATTTTATTATTTTGTAATTTCTCAAAAATAGGTGAATTTGATAAAATCCAGATATTTGGAACCAAGATGGAGAGTTCAGATAGCAGGTTTTACTGCAGAAAAAACAGACGTTTAAATACTCATGCTATTAAAAAGTCTAGTCATGTGCTACTCTTTCTTTCAAGTTCTTCAGAATATTGATGCCCTGTTTTCAGGCACTTGCTCTGTTCAGGTGCTGATGGCATTTCCATGTGAAACAAAGCCATATGAGCTATGCTGGGTTAGCTTCCCAGCTTCGTGGGAAGCTTTGTACCTTGCTTTGTTCACAAGACATATGCTCTGGAACACAGGTTGTCAAGTGCTGGACACAATTGTTTCTTCGCAATCTCAGCCTCTTACACAGTTCACAAAAGACGATGTTTCAGGAATTCATGGGATCACAGAATCATGAAATGGTTTGGGTTCTGAAGGACTTTAAAGCTCGTCCAGTTCCAAACCCCTGCCATGGGGAGGGGTTCCTTCCACTAGACCAGGCTGCTCCAATCCCTGTCCAACCTGTCCTAGAGCACTGTCAAGAATGAGGCAGCCCCAGCTTCTCTGGGCAACCTGCATCAGTGCCTCACCAACCTCACAGGGAGGAACTTCTGCCTAAGAGCTCATCTAAATCTCCACTCTGTCAGGTTAAAGCCATTACCCCTTGTCCTGTCACTACAGGCACTTGTCAAAAGCCCCTCTCCAGGTTTCTTACACTCTGATGAGACATCGAGGCAGAGAGTGAATTTTTCTGCTGCTTGCACAGCTGCTGTCTTCAGACACTGTCGCTATCAAGGGCTAAAATTCGTAATGCAGAAAATCTTCATGTAATTAAATGTCTCCTTTTTGCTAAGTGCAAGTATCATCTGGGGATGTCTGGCGCAGCAACAGTACTATTTATTGCTCCATTATTTGTATTCATTATTTTAACAGCATTCAAATGGTGGATTTCAAGCCAGAAGCCTGAAGTTTCATTCCCAGCTCTAAGATCAGCTCATTGAGACTACTTTGGACTCAGTCAGTTTGTGGTTAAGTGTCCCAGTAGGAAAGAAATATTACTTTGCTGTTCTGTCATGCTGTCATTTCAGATATCTCAATACACTTTACATTAGCTCTCGTAATTCTGAACTCTAGTTGGAAAACGTGAATAGCAAATGGCTTATGTGTTTGATGTAGCCCAGTTTAGGCTCCCTCACAAAGCTGGGGGTTTTTAATACTTTTTCTAAAGACAGTTCTTTAAAAATAGAATGCCTTTAAAACCTTTTTTTTTTAAAGGTTTTTTTTTAAAACCTTTAAAAATACAGGTTAGACATAAGGAAGAAGTTCTTTACTGTGAGGGAGGCACTGGCACAGATTGCCTGGAGAAGTGGTAAATGCTCCATCCCTGGCAGTATTCAAGGCCAGGCTGGACAGACCCTTGGGCACCACAATCTAGTGTGACGCATCCCTGCCCATCGCAGGGGGTTGGAACTGGATGATCTTAAGGTCTTTTTCCAGCCCCAACCATTCAATGATTCCATGATTCTATATGGAATGGAATCAAATACTACAATGTACAGCTTCTTGGAAGTGTAATTTTCGTTTTGGTTGTTTCGATTGATCAGCTGATATGAGCATTCTTCCAACCAAAATTTTTCTACTTTGAAAAGAAATCACAGTAGAATTTGTTGAGAAGAATGATCAGCTAAGGAAATGTGGTTCACAAGGTGCCACATATTGAAGCAATTCAACATTGATAGAAACTCTGACTGCTCAGTTAACTTTATATGCGGATAGTTGCCGTTATCATTAACTTTAGCACTTCAGCGTGTCAGGATCACTTCTAAATATCAAGAGGTTCTTCTTCTTGCTATTGAATTAATTAGAATTTTTCAGATATATTTTGGTTTTGTATCAAAGCACCATGCCTCAGCTCAATGCAAACATTTGTGCAGAAATTAAAAGCTAACTACTGGAATGTCCACACAAACACAAACCCAAATTCCTCTTTTATTAGTGTTCAATCACACTTACATTACACAAAGCATATTGCAGACTTATGGCAGGTGTCAGGGAACAAAAAGGCACATACTGCCAGGTGAGCAGAGGGCAAAGAAAGACGTCTGTGTTGCAAAGCCAAAGGCCAACCACAGAAATATCTTGGCAATAGCCTTCACCTGAGGAGATCAGATGTCTCTCCTGGAATGCAAGTCCAGCAGTACAGCAAGTACAGGGTTTCATGTGTTGAAGTACACCCAAATGTCTGCTGAGATGGCCAAAGATACTGCTTTACCCTGGCATTTCTGCCTTGGTCCTTTTCTGGAGACACCACCTTTTTTAGCAGAAGTGCAAGGATAGGAAGCGTCTCTATGCTCAGATGCTGCAGTTCACAAACTGGTGTTTCAGGTTGGTCCAAAAGCTTCAAAGCCAGCTTGTGGTGAGTAGTAGGAACAGACATAATGTCTGATCTTCCACTTCAGACAAATTCAGCAGAGTTCATCAGCTGATTACTAGCACCCAGTTCCCATCAGTAGGAACTGTAATTGGACTCTGGCACACCAGAGTTATCTACCTTGCATGATATTCTGGGAGATCCTAATATTTCAACATTCACTTCTTTCCTCAAATCAAACCACAAAGATATAACCACCAGAAATAACAAATATTTATATATTTATTATATATATTGACCAAGCCAAAACCTTGATGTATACCCTCAAATTGGTGAGGTTGGTTTGCTGAACTGATGTGGTTCATTCTGTGAAATATCAACCAATGTTATGCTGAATTCTGCCCTCTAAAGCGCATCTCTGGGCTGATGCTCCTCTCTCACAGCTCTGAATGCAGATCAGTGGCTGGATTGTATGTGTCAATCTGAGCCCAAGGTCAGTCTTGGGTTGGAAGAGAAATGCGGTGTCATGAGGAAGGTGACTCACAGGGAGCTTGATTGACAGAACAGGCACTTGTGAATTGAAAGAAGCAATGGTCTGATAAGGAAATGAAATTCAAAGAATTACCAATCCGAGGTGGCAAAAGTTATAGATAACAAAGCCCTAAAGGAACAGTCATTCTTGCATCGCCATTTGCTGAAGTGGCATCTCCCAAATATCTCCCACTGCTTGTCCAGGGATGTGCAAAATAATGGGACCAGCAGTATGGATTATATTCAAAATATATCACTATCATCATTGTACTTACTGCCTCACGTGATGGGAGAGGATCTCTGCATGCTGTCACACAAAGAACACAAAATAGTCCCTTTCCAGATAAAATCATGATGAAGACAAGAGGCTAAAGGGAGGAGAAGGGTCTTATCTGATGCAAAGACTTGTTACCTGGAAGTTGTATGTGCTTAGGCTTCTCTCTTTGTCCTTATACTCTGCTATGAAATAACATTCTGGATGAAATGTCAAATATATAAACTTTCCTATATATGCTCTAGTTACATTAAACTTGATCATCAATCAGTCACATGATCTGATCCCTGATGATGAGATGTTTCAGGAGTGGATTTCCTGAGATGAATTCTTGTTAGCATCAGACATACCACTTACTGCTTATGCAGCAACGTGCACCCTGCTCAGATAGGACTGTAACTACCCCCAAAAATGTAAATGAAGGTATCTTCTCTTGCACAGAAGGAATGAGAATCCAAGGAGGCATGCCATAGACAGCACTAGAGATGGCTCAGAGAAGGCATGGGTGAAAGAAGTGATCCAGAACAGTGGGGAGAGGAGTGAAAGACAAGGAGTGAGCTGATCACATGGCTGAATGTTATTCCCCATTATGAGACTGCATGCGTGTGTGCCCCTCACATGATGTGGGATGCTGGCATTTTTGACACGTGGTGGCTGTGCAACTGATCATGTGACAGAAAAGGAGGAGAGTGGTTCTCCCATACGAGGCTATGTGGCTGGCCCCATGCTTCCCCTATTTAAAACTTCACCTTGGTTATCTGATAGGGATGGAAAGTGGAATTTTGTGAAGCAGGGTAGCAAGGAAAGTTCGTGGAGAAGATAGTGTAGGGAAACATCCTCTGGGAGGAAAGGTCAAGAGGCTGCTTATTTATTCAGATTTTGAAAACTTATTCATCCTAAGCTCAAGAACTGTGTAAATACAGAAAGCACAACCTGAACCCCAGTCGGCTTTTCTCATGTCTTCTTTTTTTCTTCTAAACCAGAGGCTTTTGGTTTTCTCAGAAGGTGCCTGAGAGAACTGGCATTCCTTGTTTCAGAACTTGACAACAAAACCAGCTCCTGTGGTACTTTCAATGTTCTCACTATGAACAGAAAATCTGCTTGATACAGTAGGCCTTACTAAAACTGCTTCCACCTCAGTTTATGTGAGGGATCATTTTGCCAGTCTGCTCTTTAAAGAAAGTCTTCAGCTCACACAGACACTTGCAAATCAGATTTCTGTTTTGATTACTTCTGTCACAGGATCTGATTTACCGCTGGACAGAGGCTTGATTGAGATCAGCACAGATCAGTTTAGCTGTGCCCTGGTAAGCTCCCTCCTCCTCCCCTTACGCAACCCTCTACGGCAAGTGTGACCTGCTTAGCATGACAGTGAGTCATCAGGTTGGCTCAAATGGTCTCCCCATACCTTTGAGATGGATGATTAAGATCCAATTGCAGGCCAATTGAAAACTTAACTAACTTCAGCAGGGCTAGTAAAGCAACTCCACTAAAACTGAAATGAATTAATCCGTGAAGCATCCCAGGACTCTATCAGGGATCATATACAAGTGTTCACTCCTGTATCAGTTTTCCACCCAGACACATTTATTTAAGTTGTGACTACCTGTCAGAAGGAAATAGTAGCAACTTTTCCTAAGGCATCCTCTGGTAAGGTTCTGGTTATTCTGGAATAATGTGTCTTTCTTCACAGAAGAGCCCTAAATAGAACTATTGTTCCTAACGGAACTATTGTTCCTAAATGAAACTACGGCACCTTGATTTTGCAGACCATGTACCAGGAGTATGATACTAATAAAAAGGCATCAGACTCTGATGTTCAGAATTAGAAGCTTAGAGTAAGGCTACTGGGCATTTATACTTTTCTCTGAGTCAGTATGAAGGACTTCTAAGAAAACTGGGATCCTGTTTGTGAAAGAGGGGCAAATAATGCCTCTTTATTATGCATTTGTTATATATTTTATAGTTAGTATTCACCCTGCCACTCTACCTACTGATTGTGATTGCTCCACAAAGTGACGGATGTTCTACTACAGTCCTGCCCTTCAGCACGCTCACAAGATAATTCACTTTTGCCATTGTGTACCAGAAATGTGAAAGCGCTGTCTCAATCCTCTTCTCACTTGAGTCAGTTTACAGTATGAGGTTAGAATTAATTACATTTTCTGCTTATTAAAGAAAAGATAGGACTCTCTCCCACTATCTGATGGGAATAGAAATGTGAAGTAAGCATATGGTAGAAGATTAGAAGGCAGTAGCATGAAATGATCTTAAGAAAACAGGGCTTTTATTTAGGCTCTGTCTCTCGTTTAGAAGCTTGGTCATAAGGTGAGAAAAAGAAAAAAAAATCTGACATTTTGCAGGGCAAATTTCTCAAATTATTTTCATGCAGTTTAAACTTCCATGTTATCTACAATAGCAACAGGGAGTCCAGGCATCTGTCATTTGAATAGTGGTGTGCAAACCTGAGAAATTATCATTTACCTATTAGACATACGGCTTACACAAAGAAGAGATAGCTCTAGGGTAGGCACATGTAACTGTGAATGGAAGCCCATTTTGGCAAGCTCAGACCAAGCAGGCTGCATGTGTCTGGCAAGTTCCTCAGATTTAAACTGAACCTAAACTTAACATTGCAATACAGTCAAGCTATTCCTCAGACTTCCTGTGTGGTGAGAGACTTAGATCTGTAAGTTTTCTTTGACCATCACCGATGCTTCAAGAGTTTCTTTAAGGGCTTCTTTATAGGAACACCTGCATTGACTGTAGCACTTTCATCAGCAGCTCTCTAGTGATATTTGCAAAGCTGGTTGTGTCCACGGTTCCAGAATGAGTCATGTAACAGAGTGCTGAGCTTGTCCTTTGTCAAAGCCTTCCATGTGTGACTGATCCCCTTCTGCTAGCTCACACACCGGACCCCATTTCATGGCTTTTCCTCATCTTTCATGGTATAGTCACAACACAATATTCCTTTACTTGCATGGCAAAAATAACATCTGCAGGAGCTTTCCAATGTCCTGTGATTGAAAATGAGATACAGCAGGGATTCTGTGTGGGTCTAACATGCATGTGAGGATAGCACAAAATAGTGCCTTCTCACAGCTTTCACAGCAGGTCGTTTTGATTGGCATATTTGTAGAGGCTACAGGGTGGATTGTAGATTCAGCTGGTATGTCAAACCAGATGGGAGAATTCCACCGAGTACACAATGAAATGAGAAGTGCAATTCTATGGCTTTCTTTGCTTTTAACAGCTGGATGGGAAAAATACCTCTCCATAATCTCCCTTTTCTTTCTGAGGACCATCTCTATTCCTCTCATCACTTTCCTTCCCCCTTCTCCTTACCCTGCATTTTCCTTCTCAATTTGGTTATTCCTTCAGCTTCTCCTATCTTCTGGCTTTCCCATATAACCATCCTTTTTTGTGTCTTTCCCTCCTCTGGGTCTTCATTGCTCTTATTATTCTATAACCAGGTATTCCCAGTACAGAAGGAGCAGACGGTACATGATAAGACATGCAGCTCCAGAAGGGGCTAGTGAATTTTTCTATCCCAGTATGGAATGAAAAACAAAGATCAGGTCAGGGAATGGGTGAACGTTGTGACATTAGAGGTCTAGCAGAGTTCTCCTTGCTATGTTGGGAGCTTGTTGAACTAGATGGAATTGATAAGCCTTTTTTACTTGCAATTGTATTCCTTTTATCTTTTCTTTTCATGATTCAGTTAAGGAATCCAAAGATGTTTTCCTAGCTCAAAAGAAGCTTTTGTAAGTGTCAGAGACAAAAGAAGTCCCCCACATGCTGGCCTGGTACAAGTAGTTACCCTATATTATAGCTTTCCAAAGAGCAAAACCTATCATTAAGGTTATGTTTGGACTTTTATTATAATCTCCCATTTCAATGCATGGTCTCAGCTCTAGAGGTAAAAATTTTTAGAACATTTCACCACAATCCCGTTGTATGTTTCTTGGTTATGCAAGTGAAAAAAATTTCCCATTGTAGGATGTGTTTAGATACTTTTTCCTCAAGGAATGCTCAAAACCAATTAAAATAAAATAGAGGAATTTTGAAATGTGAAATTAATCCTAAATCATGCTTCAAACAATTTTCTGCAGCAATTATAATGCTTTAAAACTTAGCCTTCTACTTACTGGCTGCACTTTCATTCCCCAGAAGCATGTAACTGTCTATAAAGAAGGTAGCTGAAGGAAGTGTTAAAAGCATCCTTTTTTCACAGAGCGACACAGGCCTTCTACAAGAGGCACCAGCACTGCTGCAGGGCTGTTAGTGTAGCCAGCAAACTTGGATAACTTCAAACTTGAATGCCCCTAAATGTCATATTGCAGTCCTTCGTGCCATGCTTTGGTGTTTCACCCTGGACTTGTAGAAGAGAGGCTGTGCATAAATACAGGAGAATACACCATCTACAAGCCATTAAATGCAGCAAAAGTGAAAGGGGGGAAAAAAAAAGGTGTTCAAAAAACCTTGATCCTTAGGGCCAAGGTTGTTCAAAATGTGAGATTTTCTTGGCTACAGACTAAACAGAAGGACCTTGTTTACATTATTTTTGGCAGGTGCATGGTAGAGCTGACTCCAAATCTCCAAATAGCTGGGAGAAATAAAATGCACAAAGACCTCCTTTTCTCTGGTAATCCTAAAGGGCCAGCCTCAGATCAGGAAGGAATTAAAGAAGCCGGCTCCTTTGGGCTGCTGAAATGCACTTGCTACCTGTCTTGGACTCCTCTCAAACGCATCCCTGCTGTCACACCACTGGGGGGTTCCCAGCATCACATCCTGCCTTGCTTTTATCCGTGACTATTTCAAGGTCTCCTTTTAGCCACTGTCCAAATCTATGTGTCCATCCTGTGTTTCTTCTCAAATACTGACCAAGGCCTTGAGGGGAGAGAAACCCATGGCAACGTCTGCTTTGCATGGACAGTGTGTTTGTGCCTCTGCTTGCTGTCAGCCTTGCCCATTGCCCTGCAGGAATGTGAGCTGATTCACATGAAGTCCCTCCAGGATATCCTTATGGGCTTCCTTAGGGCTTCACGCCATGGAGGCAGCCACAGTCCCTTTGCTGGGGAAGGGTGTGGAGCAACACCTGGTTTCTGGAGCTGGAGGAGGGCTTCAGTGTGAG
The DNA here is from genome assembly GCA_009867235.2 of Psittacus erithacus. Taxonomy (NCBI): domain Eukaryota; kingdom Metazoa; phylum Chordata; class Aves; order Psittaciformes; family Psittacidae; genus Psittacus; species Psittacus erithacus. The sequence goes on from WYDI02030775.1 coordinate 27,258, forward strand.
GTGGAGATACCTGAGAAACTTTACATGTTAAAACCTGAGCTCTCCCTGGAGCTCAGACTTCAGCTGCCAGCACCCCAGTTTGCATCCACACAGTCTGTCACAGACTTTGCCCTCTTTGCTCTTCATGCCTAATGACTGGAAGAAGGTCTTTGTGAAGGCCCAGGCAGTGGTCAGAAGTGTGAACGTAGGGTAGGCACCCAGCACTGCCCCTGTCACTGCACCTCTCATGACATCAAAAGTGCAAAGAGCATGAGATCAGGCCTGTGATGACAAACTGCTTCACAGTCATCTTTATTTGTCCTGAAAATGGTTTGATGGTGCTGACATAGGCAGCAGCTCAATCTGCTTTTTCAGGCTAACTAATCTAGACTTCGACACCGCCGACTCAGACTGAGTGCCTACATCAAAGCTAATGCCTGTTCGAATGGTGGCTAGTACTTAAATCTTGCCCTGCAGAGCAGTCTCAAAACCTAATAGGATTTTGCAGAGTTCATAAGCTCCACAGGAGGGAGTGTTTACCTATATTTAGATACCACACCTATCTACTGAAGGTGTTTGTCACCTACTGTAAGGGCTGAGATCGTCTTCTTCTGCAGAAGAGTAGTGGACTGAATGGAGTTGCAAACTCTTCAGTCAATATGATCCATGTTTTGGGACTTGGGTCTGGCAAACTTTGGGAGGTCTATGAAAAATGTAAACGTGCACATGGTAGCATCACTTTTTTTTTACAGGAAGTGTCAAGCTGGTTTCTCACAGAAAATAGAAAGTTACTGCTTTCCCTTTCTTTTTCTCCCATATCTTCATGACAGTGACTTAACTTTGCCATGTGTTAGGTGAAAGATTAAGACCTGAAGTCTGGCTGAAAGAGAGGAGTCAAGGAGATGAAAAAACCCCCCATGGAGACAAGAAGCTAAGCTCCTAAATGTGGACAGTCTAGGCTATTTCCGTGAAGAAGACAACAGCATAGGAAAATGTCTAGCCTCACTGGGATAGAAAGCATTTGCTGTCAGCAACATTTGGCAGTGTAGTGCTGACCTGAGCTGGGAGGCTGATCAGTGACAACTGCTTGAGATGTATATTCAGCGGTGGGCAGCTCCGGTAAAAGGATGCATAGCTTCTTCATCCACCCACTAAATCAGTATCAGTGCCACAGAAGCCTTCCTGATTCATAAGAGAGAATTAAGAGCAGAGTTGTGAAGGTGGAAATAAAGCATGAGAGAAGGTGAAAGTACAAGAGTTAAGCTAGAGGACTATAACAAACAAGGGACCTGGAGCGCAGGAACCAGGAATGACAACTGCAGCCTTCAGTGCAGCTCAGGAGGGGAACAGGTGGTGGACTTGAAAGACTTCTAAGGCAGCAGCATGGACCAAGAGCCTCCAAGTTGGTTTGGCTAGGAAACGGGTCCAGAGAAAACAGGGAGGGAGCTTATGGAACATTTATGTCTACCATGTTTAAAATTTGATATTACTGGTAGAGAATGCTTTGATATAACTGCCTTCATACTGCAGATTTGAGAAAGGTTATGAGCCTATCTGTTTTGAGGGCAAAGTTCAAGTCCCATCTCTTTATCCAAGTTTCCTTTGTCTTTACTGAGACAACAGTAAGGGAAAATTCATTTGTATGCACATTTTCGCTGTGAACAGAGAACCTCTGAAGCAGTAACCTTAATGACTCATAGACTTATTACTCAGTGCAAAGGGTTTTTAAAAATTATTTCTTTTAGTGGTTTTCCATTTCTAACTAGTCTAAATCTTGGATAAACAAGTGGTTTTCTTTATAGATGATCAGAAGTTCCTTTCCTACTGGCAGTTTGAAAAGTATGTATGGTATAGAAAACCACTGCATTCTTCGTTTGAGACCCATTAGCAATGGAGCTTTCCATACAGGCAAGTAATAGCGACTTGACAGTACAAAACAGGTTTCTCAGACTCTGCTTGGAATAGAATAAGACAGAAAGTCCAGGTGCACAGTCTGGTGGTTACTGCAATAATCAAGCATAGCTCTTACCTGCCTACTCTGACAGCCAAGATCTTTCTTCCCCAGGCGTTCTATTGTATGTTCTGATAACGAAGCAGAACAGAAGTGGTGTTTCTCTCCCTAAAAGGCCTCCCCTCCTTCCTCTCTCATTTCTCCATCTGCAGCTACTCTTCTTATAGGCACTTCTCCTTCACATAGTGCTTTCTATCAGATCAGGTTTTGCTGGATGCCCCTGAGAGTAGTGTAACCCTTGCCCTATGGTGATGGATTGAATGAAGCCACTAATCGTTAAGTGAAAGTTACACCAGGCATTGTATAGAGTGAGAGGAGGGGGCACAGTTTTCTGCCTCTAGGGTCTGGCAGGTTTCACAACCAAACAGCTGGCTGTGAGACATGGGTGCTGATGGAATACATTAATTACTGTCGTCAAGGTTTTAGACACACTTGTGTGTTGCTGGTAATACCAGCATACAGGATTATTGGAGAAATCGCCTGTGGAGAAGAGAAAAAAGGAGAGAAGGGAAGAAAGAGACTTGGAAGGAAGGCTGTCTGATCCAGGCCTACACTGCATTTGCATGTAGACATGGGCGGTCTCATCCACTTCACCAGTGCAATTCCTTCACCTCCTTGTGTTTTCCTCAACAGATGCATAGAGTTTCTCTGAACATAGTGAAGTAAGTCAAGGCCTTTTCTGTTCTTTTCACTCAAAGTATTTATAGAATAGCAGAAGTCTACTGGATAATTCATAGCAACATAAATCAGAGCCAACCTTCCCTGTTAGACTTACATACAGCTTAATAGCAGCTTGGCTGTAGGCTGTAAAAATAATAAGCAGTGGGGAAGGTGCTTGTGGATTTTGTTTTATAATGAAGAGATCATAAACTGAATTTGGCTTGCTGTTGGCTCTTTCTAGTAAAATCTGACATGACTACTTTGTACATTGAGTTTAATAACATTTTCAAACCAAGTCACTAAGTGGTCAATATTTGCATTCAGTTTGGTCCTTATAAGTGAGAAATTATTATTAGCTTAAAGTAATATTCACTTGAGCCTGATTATGTTCACCCATTCACAATGTCTGAAAATCTCACAGTGCCATATATGTTTCTGTCTTGAGACAAGGTAGGAGGTCCCAAGGCTATGCCTGCATGGCCTGAAGCACAGTGTAGAAGAGGCAGATGAGAACCCATGTTCAAAACTAGCTGCAAGAGCAGTATAGCTGAGTCAGTAGATAGGATAGTACCAAGCTAGTATTTCCTGCTTCTTGGCAGCACAATAATGTTTCTTGTGAAGTGTTGCTTTGAGGTAGCTGTGTTTCTAATGTTTGTGAGTTTCCTGCAATGTGCCACCTAGGCTTGTCTTCGAAGAGTTTGTTGTTTTGGGGTTTTCCAGTGTGGGTTTTATTTTCCTTATGCAAAAGAATAAACATTGTCTTCTGGCCAAAGTGGTGCAAGCTGGCCTTCAGCCATACTGCTCCAGGTCAGGACCTACTGAATTGGACTTTTCACCTAAAGAAGACTTCACAGCAGCACAGTAGGAGGCATAGCAGATAGCATTGACATCCCAGAACAATACCCCCATGGTGTTATTGTGATCATGTTAGTCATAAGAAATATGCAATCCATCCATACATTACATCCATCCTTATACAACCTGGAGCAGATGGGACAGACATGACAGACATGACAAGGCCAGCACCCTGTCTTTCCGAGGAGACATCAGTTATCATGGCCTCAAGATACCCCAGTTATGATTTAAGAAATGCTGCTTATGACCTGCTGCCCTGAATCATGCAGCTGCCTCCCAGCCACACAGACCCATATGCCCTTTGTACTTTGGCCTTGAGCTCCTGTAGAGCAAAGGTGGAGTATACTTTTGGGAACAGACACGTGTTGCAATGCCTTCTAGAACAAGCTGGATCAAGCTGGATCATGGCACCACGCACAGCCAGTGCAAGAGGCCTGACAACTTTTTCCAAGTGAAGAGCAGCGGGACTGAGCCACTTGCCCAGCTATTCACAACTTGGCTTTGCTTCTGGTTGGCTTATGGGGCAGGGAATGAGCTCACAGTTATGCTTTGGCGATACTGTGTGTGCACATGAAAACCAAGGTTGGCGTCAGAACAGCAGGACACTTGACACCTGGCTTTTATTGGACAAAACCAGAGGTACATCTGGAAGTGCTCACAACTACTCCACCTCTCACCCTCTCCCAGGGTTTGGCTCTTAGCTCCTTCAGGATAGCTGGGCTGGGAGGCTGTGCTGCCTGAGGGTCTGAAGAGACCTCTGAGACACAAGCAACTTGTCCCTCCTGGGTGAAGGACCACAAGCTCTTTTGAAGAGGAAGATCAAATACTGAGCAGAGATATGAACATCCCCTTGCCTCCTGCTGAGAAATCCTTATGGTTTTATCCCAGCATTCTCTGCCATTCAGTTAGCATCCCCCATCTTTAACTCTGCCTGAATAATTACTCTCACAGGTGGACTTTCTCAGCAGCTCTCTTCATCACCTACTACCTCTAAGTGCGTTTTTGTAGGTGCTGGAGTAGGGAGGAGATGGCAATGAAGGTGCAGTTATATTCAGCTTTCATTAATTTCACATGTGCAGGCAAAGATACTGTCTGGAGACCAGTACACTGTCCTGCTGCCAAGCAGCAACCTCCTGTATCATATAGCCAAACTTTACAGCTTTATAGGGTGATGCTTTGTCTAGATTTGCTGCTTGGCAAACCAGGTTGGACAGCCCAGAGAAGAGCTCTAGGTAGGGTATTACACCAGAGAGTATGGAAATTCCTTAGCTGAAGGCAGATGATAGCTGTCATTTATAGACTGAGAATTTTGTGCTATTTCAGGTGGTACTTTCTACCATCCTTGTCTGAAACATATCCCATATGAGATGTTGGATAATTCTTGGGTTAGAAAGGAGGAAAGGGAACTTGTGGCATGGAGACATTATGGTTTGGGTTGGATATGAGGTTCCTTTGGAGGGATCCTGGGCTAAGGCATGTCATGACAGCTAGCTCACCATTTCTGGTGTTTTAACTTCCTTGTTCCAGGCTGTGTAAAATGTGCCTTTCTTACTTCTGCTTGGAGCAGGCTGCTGGGTTTTGCTAAGTAAGCATCTAGCTGGCACAAGACTGAGTCCCAGTTAAAGTCATCCAGCTGGAGGCCAGAGCTTGTGTCACTGTCACTGGCGGGCCTGTGTTAGGGGTAAGGCTGAAGGCTATGCACCTGGCCCTCTAAGCTGTGAGCCCCTTTGTGACCTGCAATGAGTTTTCCAAGCCTGATTGTGGCTATTTGAAGGACACATTTTAGAGGATTATAGACAACCTCAGTTGTAAGTTCTAGGCTTCTTTCTGCAATGTGGTAGAACTTCGTATTTTTGCCTCATTTCTACTGGGATCTTAAAAAAATGTGGGTATTTTTACCCTCGGTCTATCCAAAAGGAAGCTGAGGCAAGGCTACATTTGCACAGGAGCTGAATCAGTCAGCAGAAGAACTGGGAGTAGATGTTACAAGTTTCTGGTGTTCAATCCACCTCTGAGTTGGTTGGACACAATGGTTCTGAGTTCAGAGGGGAGTGATGAATCTCACTCTTCTAGCACAAGATGCAGGCACCCAGTGAGGCTGAAGGGAGCTGTAGTTCATGGCAAGGGTGCCTCTGCTGCCCTGTGGATAGTTCATTACTAAGCTGAGCTGCCTCTTTTTAAGCCCCACCTGTCACTTTATGTGCAGGGGTAGAGGTCAGGCCACCACACTCCCACTAGTCATTAAGAGAAAAAAGCAATTGACCTTTTTTGCTTGCATTAACTTTGCTGATCTCCAGTCCTCAAGTGTTTACTTTGAAAAAGATTCCATCACTGCTACTGCACTAAGGAGGCACAATAATGCTATTAATATTGTTTGCTTTGCTTGGACAAAAAGCACTCTGAACTTCTAACAAATATCCTCTTGTTAGCAATTGGAAACGTATAATTAGGACAGACTCTCCAGTTATTTTAACTAGATTTCAGTTTCCTCTCTCTCTCTCGCTGTTGCACTCTTTCCCATTTTTAATGAGATACCAATTTCCTCCCTTCTCATTTGCAGATGCCTTTCCAATAAAACAGACAGCTTTGATTTTCATCTTAGTGTGCATTCTTGGCTTCATTTATTTGTCTACAGCAGTTGCCCACCACACTCTCTATGTGCTAAACGGCTGTTAATCGCTCAAAAATTAACAAGGTGTTTAACGCCAACAACAAAAAAAGGCTAAAAAAGTCTTTTTCTTATTAGGTGGAAACACTTGTATTTTTCTCACATGGCCAAAGCTTAACTAATTCTAGAGACTGAGGGCAACACAGGACACCTTTTCACAGCTACACCAGATCTCTCCTGCGCTACGCTGCTTTTACTCTGTATCTCTCTACTTTTAGCTGTAAAGAAATCCTGCACTTTGCTTTTGTAAAATTGACTCTAGGCCAGTTTATTTTAATTGCAGAAATGCTGTCAGTCTGTGGGCAGTGCAGCAGGCCCTGGAAGATTTGTAGGTGTTGAAGGCATGAAAAGAGAGACCTTTCTCAGTGTAGCTGATTCAGTACAGCCAATTCTTCCCCTGAGGTATGGGCAGATGCAGCCTTGGCAGGTTTCGACAGTAAACTATTTATTTATGAAAAGTTATTTTTATTTCACTTAAATAAGTCTTTAAGACTTGCAAAAATCCTGAAACAGCACAGAGTTGAGATCACCCTGTGGCAAAGAATCCGGGCTTTATGTTTTATTCAGCCCGGCTACCGGATGAGATTTTCTCTAGGTTTAATATGTCATTTCTGTTATCTGAGGTGTGCCACAATGGAATGCTAACACACCAGTTCGTATTTCTGCAGAACTGAGGTGGCTCCATGTTTGGATTTTGTCTCATGCCTGATAAAGATGGTAGGTGTTGCAGTCAGTAGCTGGCAGTGGGCTGTGCACAGCTCCTGGTGGTGCCTGATGCTGAAAATGCTGCCCTACAGAAAATGGTCCTGTTGAGCCTTCCTGAAGCATTTTCCCTTCCTTGTTCCATTACAAATGGAGAGGTGGTTTGTGCCTATTGTCTCATCTTGGTTTTGCTCAGGTCTCATGCTGCTGTGGTATCAGAAAATTTTTTGCTTTGTTTCCAAACAAGTAATCTTCTATAACAGTCCTCTTCATGGCAGATATGCCCCAGTCAAAGCAAAGTCTCTTTGGGAGAGTCTCTTTTGACTCTGTGGAAGAGTATCGAGGTCATACTCTGAAACCTGCTGAAGTTCTGTGTAGGAGGTCCGACAAAGTGTCCTAATTGCTTTCTGATCTTAATGCTATGAATTTGCATTTACATTGCCGTGACTTTATCTTAAAATGGAGTTTGAATCTAGAGGTGAGTTTGAGCCTAGGAAGGGAGCTACGAGCAATCTCTACACTTTGAGCAGTTCCAAAATGGGACTTGGTAAGTTCCAAAGTACCAAATGGCACTTGGAACGTAAAGTCCTTAAGTCTAATTATGAGGGCCATATCTTCATGACCTCAAATTATAGAGAATAATTAGCCCACATCTGATTTACTGGAGTTAGACATAAACCAAACATATGCTGCCTGAGGGACTGCATTTCTTGGAAAGTTTAATCATAGGTGATAAGAAGTTGCATTGTTTGTCCCATACCTGTACAATTCCACTTAACCAAAGCACTAAAGCTGTGTTGGCAAATGCCCAAACCAAGGCAGGTGCACTTGTGTGTAGAACCCCAGCTGAATGGGGAAGCCAAGGAGAACAAACCAAGGGAAGCAACTACCTGTAAGATATCTGAGCAAGGTCAGAGAGAGCAGCAAGGTAGACGAGGCTGCAAGGGGAGCACTGCTTCTCAAGTGGCTACCTAATGAATCTAACATCATAGTATGAAATCATTGAATTGTTTCATGTTGAGGTACCCAATTTCTGCTTTTAACCAAAGACCCTTTGTGAACATTGGACTCATGCTACCCCCTCACATGGTCTTTCTGTTGCTTTAGTTCAAGTTTTATCAAGTCCCTCACTTGTGTCCATGCTATTAGGCTAAAGAAAGGGTGCTAATAGCTGGACAGGGTGGATGGGGGAGGCAGCTGTGTAGCTGCGTGGCCATTAATGCACAGCATGATCCAGGAGAATCCCGACTGCAGGTGGTGCTGGTGGGAGCGACACATCACCTGTGGTGAATGAATCCTTGCCTGTTTCCACTGGTGTAGCTTAGTTCTTTACTAGAGGAAGATAATCTATACCAAGATAAGCATAAAGTGTGACTGTATCCACAGCTGAGGCAATAATTTAAAGGTAAAAATGAAGTCAAGCCTCTAACCAAAACAATTTATGCTACTACAGAAATGTATGCACAACGAGGCCAAATGTGTAAACCACAGTGAAAGATTATTATTATTGTCAATATTTTCTAGGTGCTTACAATGAATTCCCTTCTGTTCTGCATGTGAAAAGACTTTTGGAAGGATTCTTTAAAAGCCAAGATCCTATTTACTCAGAGTTGGCATTGGTGTGAGACAGGCATATATAAGTTGCTATAGTAACAACTTCAGTTAATAACAATAGTGTTTTGGAGAAAACTACCCTCTCCTCCTATCCGTACTGGCACCTATATTCCTCAGAGCCATCCCTTCCAGCCGCACTCTCTATGGAAATAAACTCTGCAGATAATTGTTCTCCTTAGCACAGATAATTTGGATGTGTTGGATGAAAAGTACCACAAAGGTAGAACAGAAGAAGTGATAATAAAGATTCAGAATTAATTTTCCTCCTTTTTTTTTGGTTATTTTGCTGGAAAGACAGGAGGCACGAATATTGAGGTCTTTCAAGATATGGAGAGAGGGGTGTCTGTCAATCATAATGAGTGACTTTGGCTAGGTAGCAGTGAGTAATCCTGAGACCCCTGCTTCTGTGAAGAATGCAATACCACAGTCACACTGCTTTAAACTGTCACAATTAGTATGAGCTAAATTAATATTAAGGCATTACTCAAGCAGAGTTGAAAACAGAGGAATCTTTCATGGCAAAGCTGTAACAAGAGTTGGTGGCTCAGAGTTCAGGTTACTATGGATCAGAATGCAAATTTTAACCATAAGAAGAATGAACTTTTGTGGCACTTTACTTGTCATAAATCCTCTGCCGCTTGAAGTCTCTTAATGGGGACTCATTGTCTTTTTAAAAAGTATGCTTTGATTCTGCCACAAATTAATGGCTGAAATGAAGCAATGGCTTGACAAAAAATTATTAGCATGTTATATAGAAGTCAGACTAAATCATCACAGAGTTCCCTTCTAGACTCTATAAATCTATGTGAGCCATCTACATGTACTTCCAGCATGAAACACCAAAGAGGGTAAAGTATTGCAGTTTGAGTAATGAGATAAATATGAAGAAATCAAAACATAGGTTGGCCACAGAGAAAAAAGTCTTTTCAGTGACATTTATTAGCTGTGGAACTTCATCACAAGAGCTGCTGAGAGCCAGTTCTTGAGTCATTTGAAACAGTGCTGCTTTTAAAAGCAGTACAGAATTGCTGAGTATAGCAAAAAGAGTGTGCCTTCTTTGCTCCCAACAGACTAGTAAAACAATGGGTTTTTCCACTTCTAATCCTAGGATTTTTAAGAGAGCGTGCAAAATTTGGAGAATATTAACGAAGAGCTAGCTCACAGGAAAATTATTGCTGATGACAACATCCATGGGCATGTTCATGTTTCAGGTGCCCGCAGTGAACTTGTGTCAATAGGAAGTTAATATCACCCCTGGTTTTTCTCTCTTTCCTCGTCTCATTTGCCACAGTACATCAGAGAACGCTGGTGATCACAAATTGCTTGACTATTGTGGAAAGACAGAGAAACTGATCACCCGGTCTCTTAGCCTGACCTGAGACTGTCAGGTTTGCAGCTGAGGACCTGACAATATCTAACCATTGCTTAGTATCCAGGAATTGTCTGGCTGAGTTAATTGAGGCCGTCACTCAAGGCAATGCTAAAAAAGATTCAGAGGATAGACTTTAAGTGGCTTCTGCACTTAATGTATTTCACGGGAGATGATAATTTCTAGGTCCAAATACCCTGGTAAGCATGGCTAGTACATTGATTTGGGGAGGGCAGCATAGGATAAGACGGTAATTTGCAGTGGTCAGCTAAAATTGGGCCTTACATGTCATTTTTTGGAGGCTTGCCGGACAAACCAGAAGCACTGAAAGGCAGAGAAGTATCATTTCTGTGAAGGGGCTGCAAGTTTTTTTTACCAAGAGTAATCCCCAACTGGTTGTGTTACTTTAAATTGTTCTGTACTAGTATTGGAAAGGCCCAGGCTCTTCATTAACAGTTAATTAAGCCACAGTGGCCCTTCCTTCCCATCAGGGGTTGCATTCATTTGCAGATTTAGTTAAAGGGGTTCTGTCAAGTTGGTTAGGCTTAGAATGTGACTGATCTTTACAGCTGCATAGTCCAGCAGGAAATGCCCAGAACGCACCCCCAGGGCTCTGTCTGTCTCTTTAAACTAAAGCCCATCCTTCAAAAAGCACAGAACAGCTATTTTTTCAAGATGCATTTTATAGCCCAGGGGCAGAAGTCAGGATGTGATGGATGCTTACAGGTTGCACCCTTGTTCTCTGTGTGCAAGCACTAGCTGGTATTTACACATGTATGGTAGGCAGGCTGAGCCTATGTTTGCCTCTCTTGTAAATACAGTGAAATATTTAGACTTGAGTGGAACAATCTGAAAAGTAATCCTGCAAATGGATGCAAGATGTGCAATGGACACAGTTTTATTCCTGGTAAAGCAAGTGGGTTTTCAGAGTGCAGGCTCCATTCAGACTGGGGTGATGGGCAAAGGTTCAGGAGATGAGTCACTCCAGTGAGTTATCCACTGAACACGCTGGCCATGGTTGGAGCAGTAGGCAGGGACTACATCTTCCCTTCCCTTCTGCATCTAGTTAGTGCTGGAATGACAAGTGGCCATATGGCTACCTCTTTTGCAGAAGTTCATGCTTGTTATGGGTCTGTATACCAAGTTGTATTGAAATGTTAAAAGACTAAAAAGCATAAAGAGTTATGTATTCAAAAGTTAAGAAATCCTGATATTAAAGTTGCCCATCAAAGCCTAGCTCAACCTTTTTTTGAAGAATGCTATGATCTTAGCTTTGTTAACTTAATTGTTATTCTACTTCTCTTCAAGTTACCAGCTTCGTTCAGTGCACAAAATAAAGGGCGCTTAGGAACCGGATCAGGGATGCGCTGTTGAGGAAGTATGTATCAATGCAACTTGGGCCTTACTTACAGATGGTGGAAGGTGGACAAGAGATTTTGTAGTCTTCCAGCTCAGGCAGTTGAGTGCTGTTGAAAAGGGTAGATGTGGGTAGGCAAGACTGATGAAACACCACCCCAGTAAAACCAGGAGTTTGCATCAAGTCTGGGGCAAAGACTGACAACTTTGTTCATATCTAAGTTTCAGGTAAGTGGTTTCTGCTTCCTCCATTGTGCTCTTTAACTTTTTCTGTGCAGCATAACCAGCACAGAAAAGTATCTTTTTCCAGCAACAGCCAGTATTCAACCAGTGTCTGAGCAACCACTTCAAATTTTAAGTCATTAGCTGTTTCAAATCATGTGCAATTTTAAGTTTCTCATTCAACCCAACGCCCTTTGCCAACACTAGCTACATAACAGAATAGGAATAGAAGGCTGACTGCTGATGGTTCTCTGAGCACATTGTGGAAAACATGGTTTCTTGGAAAGGCAAGAGTTCATGGACACACATGAAGTCTTCAGTACCTGCCAGTCAATGTCGTTCTCTTGTGGTGGTGAAGATAACCGCATCCACTGGAATCCACCGCACCAGAAGCGCCATGCAGTCAAATATGTGAGTGTCAATACTGGATGCCAAGAGAACATCCTTCTGCTACTGTGTTCACAACCCTCCCTGCCTTTTTTTAGGCTACCTTCTCCTCACCCCACTGACTTAAAAGTTTATTTAGTTTGTGCCTTTTGCATTGGTCTGAGAGGACTGAGAATTTCTCTAAGAATCACTTCTGTGAGCCACAAAGTTTCAAACTTGAGTCTGCTACAAACCTATCTGATGTCATCAGTTATCCTAACCCCGAGCAATCCGGCAGCATAGTGCTCTTGTTTTCTTGGCAGTGTGACAGCAGATTAGCTCAGAATGGCCCAGAAAAAATATTTAATAACATAACAGTGGCCAATATGCAATTCTGGACATTTCTCCTTTAGTCTATAAATCAAACAAATGACTTATCAGCCCCTCCTAGCCTCAATATTTTTTTTACATATAGGTAGCATGTGCATATAGGAAAGCTTCTAAGAGCCTTACCATTGCCCTGATGGTCTGCATGTGGTAATGGCTGTTGATCTGATGGGACATAGGTGCTATCATATGACAACATGAGAAGCTTGAGAGACTATTTCCCTATAATAAAATAGCATACTTCATACAAAATCTGTGAATGTTATTTCAAGAAAGAGAATTGAACTTGCTAAAGGCAATACAGTGGGTCACTGAATAGAAATAAAACCTGGCATGCTCCCTTACTTTAGAGGTATTGCAATGGATAGCTTATTGTCACATGTGTTTCCTCTTCCTGTAAAATAACTGCACGTTGAAACACACTGTGGTAAATGGCTTTCCAATAACTGTAAGAAATCCTGATCCATGCAGTTCCTCAAACGTGTAGGTGTTTCACTGTAAGTGGTAACATTTCATGTTCACAACTGGTTCCTGCATGGGACTCTGACTTAACTGACGTGTACCAGAAACTTTCCTGTAGATCAATACCAGTCAGAGTTGAAAGACCTAGTAAGATCTTGTGATTTTTGTCAGAAGTGATATTAGAAACTCGGGAGATCATACAAAGCAGAACTAATCCTTAACATCAGGTCTCCTGGACTGACATAATAGAGTTGGATGAAGGCCATCCTTGCAATTGGTAACTCTGTACTGGTGCATGCCTTCTCCTCCTTCCCATTCCAAAGTGCCCTCCAGATCTTCAGAGGGTGACTTGCTACAGCAGTTCACAAAAGCTGTCAAGAACAGGCCTTTTAAAAATTGTTTTCGTTAGTGCCAATCGTGGCAAAAATAACTTATTTTTCTTTTTCAGTATAAAAACCGTATTCAAGTGATTCAATATTTTGTACTTGAATGTAATTTCCTCTTTAGGGCCAAATGGCTTACCACATCATCAGCACTTTTGTTCTCTGTACACATGGTATTTTGAGATGGAAGCATACCTAGGGTAACTGTTATCTATTAGAAGCTGAATCCCTTTTTTCCTGGCTTGATCAACCCCACTTTTAGGGGATTTAAATACCTCTAATCCTTATGTTCCTATTGCTGTTTGGAAAAAATATGTAGGAAATGATGTGTGACAGGTAAAATTTAGCACAGAACAGATCTCAAAGCCAGTGGCATCCTTGGCTCTGACTATTGAATACTCCATAAAGAGTGCTGTACAAATGCTGGGACAACCTAACAGCTTTGGTTCATAGACATTAACACGAGATAATCAATGATCTAATCATTGGAGCACAATTCTCTCATGACTTCACTGTCTTTATTGGCTTCTAACTTCAACAAATTAGTACCATCTAATGATTCACTGGAAGTTCATTTGCAAACTGACATGACATCTATATTTATGCTCCAGGTTTACTAGAAATGAATCCTTTATACAGTTATTCTGCTCTGCACGTGTGTGCACATATATTTTCCTGGCTGATCTCAGGAGTTCCTTTTGAACTAAGTGAGACCATGAATCAGACACAGTGAAAAGAAAAAGTGTCTCTCAGGTTATACTGCTTTCAAATGATCATTCTTTACTCATCAGGATAGCTCTGAAAACACTTCTTTCCTGAATTAGCCTCGTTAATGAAAGAGAAATCAAGCAGATTTGCCTGTAAAGGTTTCTCTCAAATTCTTACTTGTGATGTGTGCAGGAATTTGTCACTTCAGGGAAAAATTACAGATTTTAGTGAGTGCAAAACAAAAAAAAAAGGGATTATTTATGCTGCCTTTCTGTTTTTTACATTTTTTTTAAACTTTGACTGAACAGACTGCCTCATACAGACATGAATGTTACAAATAAGCACCCTGTAGCCCGTCTGGAGAGAGCTGCTGTGAGTCTGACTGTAAAGGGATTTTTTATTCCCCAGGCAAAAAGAGATGAGGCATTCTGAAATGAAAAGATTTTTCCCTCTCAGTGTTTTATTATTCCCTCTCTTTGCTGAAAAGGTTACTTGTTTCATGGTATTGTATGTTTCTGAGTTTCTTTATGTCAGTGCAAATACCATTCGACAGTAGTGGAGGCTATGCAACGTGTAATCGCCTAAAACCTCACATTTGGGTATGGCTGTTTCTGTGAATTTGTATTGCACATGTGTGACTGTATTCAACCATCTCCGTATATGTTTCTCATTTGCAAAGCGGCTTATTCACACTTCGGACAAAACAATTCCCTCTATTTATTCTAAGCTATGCTCCTACAGATCTTTACAGCAGATTTAATAATTTCTAAATAGGGACATTTGTTCAAAAACCTATGAACTGAAATGTATGAATATGTGTGTCCAATATATGTTTGTGTGATCGTCATGTTATTATTAGCTCCATTCACTTTAATGATTAATCACTACATCCTTTGTATTTTTCTTTTATAAAATTATTGACCAACACTTAATGGTGAACCAAGTTTAGATCAGGATGTTTATCTGTAGTGTAGTATCTGAAAACGTGTTAAGTAACATTGAAGCCCGGTTACTCTGAGTAACTAACTTCAGTGTCTGAAAACTAAAGCAGAGAATTTGATTATTCAAGGGGACTGCAGACCAGGAGCCTGTGGGCCTGAGAAGAAAAACAGAAGCAGTTCAAATGTTTTTCTACTAAGGAGGTGACGAAACCTCTGTGTAGGATACTGCAAAGGTTACTCATTAAGTGCTGTGTTTGATTTTGGTGTTTACTTATAGAATGAGTTGAAGGAATGAAGAATAGAAAGAAGGAAGTCTGGAAAATGTGCCTTAAAATGAGAGACTAAAAGAACTTATTTTATTTAGCCCAAGAAAGGGAACATGAATGGGTAAATAATCATGATCAGTAGACGTCTACAAAAGGAGACGGTGTATGTCATTTTAAGACCCTTTAATCTGGCTGATAAGGATATAATTAGATATGGCACCTGGAAACAGAGGTTAGAAAAATGCAGATTTGGAAAAAACATACAACTGCTCAAACACGAGTATAATTAATCACCAAACAGTTTACCAAGGGAAAAGCTACATTTGTAATGGGCTGCAGATTTCAAATTGAGAATGTACATCTATTTTAAAGTTAATTTGCAGTCCCAGGTTACTGGGTAATTCCTTCATGAGCACTGCCTTCTCCAGTTCATGGAAATGGGAATTGTTCACCCACTTCACAGAGGATGTTACATCAGTAAGGAAATGAATCTTTGAGTGAAGATGCGTTTTGCATTACAACAGATTCAATGGTAACAGTCCTTCTGTCGTTAACGTCTACAAATAATCGCAAGAAAGAAATTGCCTGGTACATCTTAAAATTTGCTCAAGTTTAAGTTTTTCCAGTTTCTTTTACGTAACACTTCAGACCTAAGCCTTTGCGTAGGATGCATTTTTTAAGGAAGCACCATCCATTCTGTGGAGGAGGGAAGGGAGAAGGTTCCCCATTTTAAACACTTTTTGCAACTTTTCATCACGTTTTCATACTCACCTGATCTGAGATATGATATGAGGACAATAACTTTCTGCAGCTTTCAGTGCTACAGTGAAATTCTATTTTGGCTGATTAACTGAAGCATCTGTCATAGGAATCTATCATTCTGGCAGAGCATCATAATCCCATGGCATATGCAATGTATGGGCTTGGCCCATTAGTGTGTAGTTCCCAAACCTCTCCAAAGCCAGCATAAATTGATTTCTGTATTTACTGATGAGCATTAAGTCCTACAGACTTTCTTTCTTCTGAGTCCCCTTGGCTAGTGGCACAGGGAAAGGCATGGGGGGACAAGAATGCTGGACTCAGAGACTGGTTCTTCCATTCATTTATCATATAAGCAGCTACAAGAGATGTGATCTGTGTGGTTCTGGTTCCTTTAATGTCCATTAGCTCAGTAGGATGCTTTTGGTTCACAAAAGCTGAGAAACCATGTACTTTCTGTTTCTTCATCTTGTTCTCACAGTCATATGCTATTGTGATGAAAGCACATAAATCTGTTCACAGGCTTCTTAAAAATACAGGAGACATCATTGTAATGCAGCTGAAATGAAGTATGGAAAATAGAAGTGACATCTTATGGCACTCCAATTCTAGTTTATGTAGAGTGTCAGTCTACAATGTTTATAAGCTAGCGCAGTGTTCAACTGAAGATGTTTTGGGTTTGGGGGTTCATTGCTTTATTTTAAACCTTAGGAATATCATGTATACAAGACTAATTTTTCATGCTTGCTAAAATTTTTCATTGGGAAGACTCAGAGATGCTAATTAAATATTATTAGTAAAAAAGATGAATGGAGCACTTCAACAGGGTGAAATATGATAAAATCAAATAGAAAATAGTCTTGTAGAGTCTGAATAGAAATTACTTCTCTTATTACCCTTTATGCCCAGCTATTTAAGTACTGTCTTTGCTAAGTGGCTCTCTTACTTCAGGCCCAACGGCCAACACATGGGACATGAGGGTCTACTGTCATCTCTTCTACTGTGCCCTGCTGGGTATAGGACAATTAATTGACCCATTACCCCTGGCTGGAAAGGCCCTTGAACAGTAGTGTTACAGCTCCTCACTCTAGTACCAAACTGTGACACTAGGAGAGTTACAAACCAGTTGTGTTGAAATGGCACCCCTGCTGCCCCTAAAGCCCTGTGTAAATGGGGGAAAATCTGCTACTACCACTGTTTTAAGCAGCATGTCAATTAGACTTGTTCCAAGCAGGATTCAATGACATGGTATGTAAATTGGCAGTAGCAGCTGGTGACACAGCTATCCCAGGTCTGCCCCTCAGCAGTGGAGCAGGACAGATGTTTGCAGAGGTACAGCAAGCAGTAGACAAACCTATGGTTCAGGGCATCATTTGTCTCCCAGGTTCTCCTACTGTCACACTGTCATCAGAAAAAGACTCAACATAAATGGATACAGTGCCAAACATGGTCTAGTGGTCCAATTTGTGAGGGATTTGAGGAAACCCCACCTTAAGGCCACACTCAGAAACATGGAAACTAATGTATTCTGTCCAAATAGTCAGTAATGAGCTGCTATCTGTGAGCTGCATAGAAAGGTTTAAATCAATAGTAATCAGTAGAAGGAGATGCTGTGATACATCAAATTGTCAAATCTGAGACAATACACCATGGAAGAGATTGCTACTCTTAAAGTATGCAGGCAATAGTTCCAAAACTGTCTTTGACCTTCCCCTTGTGTGTAAATAAGGAAACCTGTTGTCCATCTCTGTTTGTACCCTGTTCATAGCTTATAATCTGAGTTTGAAGGACACCATCTGCTTGAGGCTTGATCCTTTGTTTCTCTCTCAATAGGGAATGTTCTATTGAAGAGGCTTATATTTCTTTCTCAACTTAAGAGTAAGGTGAGCATCCTTCCCTATCATTCTTGTAAAGTTTTACCCCTTCCTACTGCTCTGTGCTGACTGATGTGCCAGCTGCTCCTGCAGTGCTGGTGGACACCTCCCAGTCACTCCTGCTGTGCTCCAGTGATATGTAGAGTCCTGATGGAGCAGAGCCACAGCAAACGTGGTGCAAGAGGAGCTACCAGGGAAGGCTTTCTGCTGTGAGTTTTCTTTCTGCGGGAGTCCTCGAGGGCTAACACCACCTCCCCCTCCCCTTACTGTCTATTTCCTTTCTTATGCTCTCTACCACTTGCTTGACTGTTTAAAGCTGCCACCCCATTGATTAATCAGAACAGTGAATGGATGCAACAAGGTGGTGGCAAGTCTCAGAATTTCTCACAGGAGAATGCTCTGGGATGAAGGAGGAGGAAGCAAATCACCTCATTTTTAGTACAACAGGGAGCTGTCTGGTGAAGTCTTAAAAAAGGAAAGCAAGGTGCTTGAAAAACCATTCACCTCCCTCATACTATGGCATGCATAACGTGGCAGCCTTGACTCTTCTGTTTTATCATATGAACACATTCAAAACCCTTATGCATTCTACAGAAGCCCAAGTAACTGCACACTTTCCTCTGGGGCTACCAGCTCTAGGGCAGGCTGAAAACCTATGGTGCCCCAAGGTCCAAGGAGCAATGACTGAAGTATTCGGGCTGTGGACTCCAATCGCATGGGTATTTCCCTTTTCAAGCCAAGTGAGATCAGCTTTAGTGGGCATTCTCCGGCGTCTGCTTTCTCCCATTTTTTCATCTTTCTTGTCTTTGCCGCAGAACTGTGAATACAAGTGAGACCGATTTCTCTATGATACCCTTATTTGCTCTGTTGCCAGAAGTACATTTCTTCCTACACATGCAGAATGACTGCAAGGCTGCTTGCTCTCCTGAAGCTGTGTCTGTCCTCAACAGAGACTCTTAGGTAGAATCAAGCCCCTTTCTCTCCCCATACTGCAGCATACCCAGTCCTTATGAAGCATGTCCTGCAGTAAAGTATTCTTTCCAGTGGGGGAGCAGGAATATATAAATGCTTCCCTCTTTATCCTTCCTTTTGTCTAACCACCCCTGCAGATGTTTCAGATTCTGTGGTTCACGCATAGCCAAATAATGCTCTTGGTTTTGCACAGCAGGAAAGAAAGGGATTTTGAAAATGGAGATGTAACAGTTCCTTAGGTCTGCTGCTTATCAAATATTTCCTGGCAACTCTCTCTAATCACTGATCTCTCTCTCAGATTTTCTTTCTGACGCAATTGAAGCCTGATGTTTTATAATCACTTCTCCTTCCATTTGATAAAGTTCAGAGCAGCCTTTAGTGTAAATCATTTCACTTGGCAAAACCAGCTATGGCTGGGTACCCTGCAAATAACACCCAACCCTACTAATAAAGCATGTGATATAAATGAGCTCCCTAGGTCACTCATTACTAAACATCTTGTCCTTCCTGTACAAGAACTCAAAGCCATTCAACTGTACATTTTTTCTAGTGACATTTGTCAGGGTGTAGTCTCCTTCTTTAATGAAAAAGTCTTACAGGGAAGACATTGCATAACTACATTCCTTCTTTTTCAGATCTCTAAAGCCAGTTAGAAGCCTAAAGAACATTGCATATGTAACCCATAATCTTCTGACCCTACCTATGGTGATGGAAGATATTCTGGTTGTCTCTGCTTTTAGAAGGGTTATTAAAAGCTCTCACTGAGCATAGCTTACCTACTAACTATCTTTATTGCCTGCAGTTTACTTTCTTCAAATATAGAACCTTTGTGCTATTGCAGACCAAAGCTGAAAGCTTGCCCTGATGAACTGGAGAAGTTTCTGCCACTAAGCTGACAACTTTGCCTACATACTGATCTGATTTTACACATTGTATTCCTTTTGAAACTTTCCAAATGTTTAATAATGCAACCATTAAACTACTGGACACGTACAATGATTTAAAGCTTTAGAATTTAGGGGACATAGCTCAGGGGTTTTCTGTTTTCATCCTCGTCTTGCTTCCAGCCAAAGATAGTAAAGATTATACAGATTTTCTCATTGAGACATGTCTGAGAAGCACTGTGTGTCCTTACAATCCCAGGCAAGCTTTTGACCAGTGACAGATGCGTGTGTTAGTTTTCTGCTTTTATTCAGCGACTCCAATATCGTTCTTCATTCTCTCAAAGCATTCGTTGGCATTGCCTGCACTTTTGGTATGTGTTTTGATTCTGTGTGATATCATGCCAAGATTCTGCAGTGTTCAGGTTTTATTCAGTCATGCCCACATAACGTTCAACGCTGTCATTTGGAATTCGAGTGCAAATTTTTATGTAAATGGTCCCACTATAGACCATGTTCCCATCTCTTTCTTTCTTTTTTTTGCACACTTATTAAAAATAAAATAAACCACAAGGAGGATAACCTAGTTATGCATTTACCATTGGATAATAGTCACATAAAACCTGTGCTGACTGACATATGGCATAATGTGTCTAAATTCTCAGCTCTTACTGATGAGTACAACACAACCACTCTTATGTCTTGGTTACGTTTGAGGTAGAGAAGTTTGTCTGTGCTGCTAGGAAAAAAGACCAATCGCTCTTAGCTTATGAATCAAGTTTGATCTGTTTGACACCTATGACTCTTTACGCAGGATGCGATGCCTCCTAGGAGAACTGTTTAACGTGGCACAATTCTTGTTCAGATATAATACCTCAGGGGCATTTCTTTGCACTGGAACAGTATAGCGAGTAATTTCTGCAAGTCTGAAAGAATTATAGCAGCCCTGTTTGCTTGGCTCTGTGATGGAGGTGAAGTCTTCCTTTTCAAGGAGAAATGTCACAACCTGTTTGAAATCAAAGCAATGTGCTATGACTTTTGGGAATGCCACGCCTGATGAAATGCCTCTTTGCTTAGTCTCTGATAGTTATAATATCTGTTGTAATGTCTGGCAGTCCATCTAACTGCCAGAAGCCCATATAACAGAAGCAATGTATTTTGTAAGGATTTCTTGTGAAAAAAACCCTCCATTTCTGCTTTAGTGCAGTGCTCAGGACAGTTACCATACTATGCATTTCCTTGGTTTTTTGCTTTCTTCTGATTGAACAGTGTTTTCTTACACCGCCTGCAGCTCTTCAACAGCTCTGTGCTACTTGTTGTCTTATTTGTCCACTGTATGGCGATTTGACTTGTTTCTATTCCTGAGTTATTCACTCCCAGCCCTACTGTTCTTTTCATAGCACGCTTCCTGAAGAAGAGTTTCCTAAAGCTGTGTCTGCGTGGCATGGTACGCTGAGCTAGTCTTGCAGCCCTGTGCTTTTTCTGGCATAAGAAAGCCTGTTTCTCAGCACAGCAGATGCATTAGCAACATGCTTATGCAGAACGACCTTCTCTGCATCCTGCAGTCGTATCACGGTGACCTCCTCTGGAGATCCACTAGCACTCTATTATTGCCACTTCATTTCTGTGGAGATCTTTCCAGCAGCACTGAAGACAGATTTTTCAGTCAGCAGAATTGTCCTTCAGCACATGGAAATACCGAATTATGTATAACTCCAGTTTTATGTAATCTCAATGTATCTTAATTTTAATAACCTAATAGGTGCTGTCTCACTTTATTTAGTTGCCACAATCCCCAGTTTCTTGTGTAGGTAAATACTTTAATGCTCTCATGTTCTTACCCTTAAATGCACGATAATTGTCATTATTTGACATTCAGCAGCTATAAAGTTTATAGTTAAACAGGTTGCCTTCTTAACTGTGTTTAGGGCATTTAAGCTGCAGCAGGGAATTTGGGGATTTTCTCAAGTTCTTCTAACACCTCTGTCTGTGTGTAAATGCACACTACATGCAAGTTCTGCTTCATCAGCCCCGTGTTGTCTCAGTTCCTCACAAACTCCCTCCAGATGTCAGAGTAACCTCCTGCTTCATAAAACTAATCAGAATCAACAGTGAACCATGTTCCCCCTGCACAGACTCCAACTGTTGCTTTTTGTGCTTGAAGGGCCGATTCCCTCCCTCTCCTCTGCCTCTGGTGTGCTGCCTGGCACAGGTAACAAATGCTTCGTCACTGACCCGTACTGGTGTGAAGGCCCATGGGTTCAATTAAATGGAGCAAGGGGTAGTAAATAAACCGCATGGGCCAGGGCATTAAATCACTCAGTGCAGAGAAGAATCAGATGCCGAGGAGGTTTGGTTTGGAGGTGGGCCGCGTGCACTTGCACCCACGCTGCAATTTAATACCCTTGCTGCAAGTTAATGACAATTGCAATCAGGCAGGATGATGTCCCCTTTCTTCCTCCCATTCCTGCTTTTTTTACATTCCCAGCGCTCTCCCCAATAAATTAAAGCCTTTCTTTCCCCCCCCCTCCCCAGCCCCCTCCTCCTTTTCCTATTTTGTTTTACTGCCTTCATGCTGTTCTCCTTTATTTCCAGCATTTTATTTCAAGGAGTGGGTTTGAAGTGTTCTCAGCCCATCTGCTGGTTTGGTTTAGAACAAGGACTGGAATGAGACAAGGGGTTTTGGAAGTCATGAACTATTTATAGCGTATTTGTTCTTTCACATTGGCACTAAACTTTGTTTATAGAATCACCTGCAGTAGAACCTGAGCCAGGGGACCACAGCTCACTTGATCTAAAATTGGCTTTATTTCTTGGGTTTCTTAACAGAGACCACATGTGTGTGTGTCTGCTGTGGGCCAAGGCATTTGATGCTTGCACACATGTCGAAAGCACAAAGTGCCCATGAGTGTGTGTACGCAAAGCGCTCTGAGTATGCCCTTATGAAGTACCACAGATTGTACGTGACGTGGACTAAGAAGGGAGTTGTGTGTGTGCATTACCACTGTCTAGAAAGTAAAGGTTCCCAAGAGAAAACTTCAATGAAAATTTTTCATTACAATTTCTCTGGTTGGTTTTCATTTTCTCCAAACAGTATTTTTGTCTTGGGCTGGCCCATGGAAACACAATGCTCATTTCTGTTTTGCTTCTGCGTTAAGTGTTTTTTCTTCGTTTCAAAACAGAACAACAATTTAAATTGAAACCAAAGGAAATCTGTCATTTTAAATTGCTATTTTGACATAAAAGCATTTCATTTATTTTTCTAACCAAAAATTGTCATTTTCATTTGAACCAAAACAAAATTTTTCATTTACTTTCAAAGTATCAATTACAAATGAAAATATTTTCGTTACTTCTCCTCAGAAAGTCAGACTATTCTGTGCTTCCAAAATTGCAGGTATGTGGGTTTGCAATGTTTATGTGTGCATAATTGTGGTGGGGTGACTGTATTGTGCAGGATGCGTGTTGAGTATTTGCAGGTGTTATACATATATACATTGTGCAGAATGTACCCTCATCCATATAGTTCGCACATCCACGTTTGCTAAGCTGTGCTGAGATATGCACACATATGTTGAGTTCATGCCAGTAATATCTACATGTATTTGTGTTTTTAGGTTTTCCCTGTGAATGTGTTTTTAATGTGTATGGGCTTGTTGCAGTGTTGCCAAGTGTTAAAAATAACAGAGCAAGACTGAGTAAGTCATAAGATTGGGGAAAATGATGAATTTTGGTTTCTTTTGTTCACGTTCTCCTTTTTCCTTTCGTAGCTTGTCAGAGCCATGTTTTCAATCTGATCTTTACAGCTTTGATGACAGAAGAGCAACATTTTCATTGTAAAAGTAGATCTCTGATTCTGCAGTGATCATCTTGCCGTAAGAGCTGAGGCTTAAGAAAATGCATGAAGAAAATAGCGGGACCTCCATTAAACATAAGGAGATAGTAAAAAGGGTTTCTGTTTCTGTTTGCAAGGTAGATAACTGGGTATGTGCTTGTATTAGCAGTACTACATACTCACACTTTGTGCTGGCATGCACCTGTAGGATAATTAATTGTTTATGTGCTTTTACCATGTATTGGTGTGCATAATGTCTATTTTCAGCCATATTAATGTGTAGCTGCTAGTCTAAATCAGTCATTTGCACTTCATAGTAAATAGAGAGAAAACTTTCAAAGCGAGCAATTCATGCAGCCCTAAGATTCAGCTCCTCTGATGGTGAAGGCACTTTGGACAAGACATCTATTTAGATTAGCTGTTTAATTTTTGGGTATGCTGACTGTGAGTTCAGGACATGTGTGTTTGTTTGTCATTTATATATCTGTTAGAGTCCATATAGAAGTTCTGTTTGTATGTGCAATATACGTGTAGTCATTTGTGCCATGTCTGTGTACATATATATGCATGAAAAGCAGTTGGTGGGATTTTTTATGGAGAATACAGTGAACATGAAATACTTCATTCATTCATAGTCTTCATTCATAGAATAATAGAGTTGTTTAGGTTGAAAAAGATCGTTAATATCATCAAGTCCAAACATCAACTTAAATCAGACAATTCTTCTATGTTCCACTTACCTAAAATATTTCTATGCAGCTTGGTTCAGCATTTGGCAAATGATGGTGCTATGACTTAGGTTGTTAACCCTCCTTCAGAGCTAAGCTCCCTGGAAGTCCCTATTTCCCATGGTGCCATACAGGTTTCTTGCTGCTCAGTTTCTGCCTGGCTCTGGAAGGCATAGGCCAGCTACGGGGAGTGAGCGTGGTCTCATTAGGCAGCGTGGTCCCTTGCAGGGCTCCAAGGATCTTTATTAGGGTGCCAACCTGCAGTCCCTATGAGACAATTTAACACGATGAGGCAATGAAGATTCACAACAGCATTGATCCACATGAGAAGTGTTGTAATTTGGGGAATTTTGATGTGATATGTCTGCACTGAAGGATATGAAAATGCAATGTTCTGCCATTTTTTTTTAAATGTGATTTTCTTTCTATGAAAAATGTTAACATTTCAGTCCTTAAGCTGGGATCAAAGAAGAAGGTGAGATGTCAGAATTTTCTATTAGATAACTATTATGAATTTTGCTTATTTTTCCATTTATAGGTAGTCTGCATTTTTGAGTAGGTGTATGAATGGGAATCTAATGGGAGCACTTGTGCTTAACATAGAGAATATCTTCTATGAACTGAATAAAAGGTATGAAACTAAAATGTGTCTAGTTGCACACCTAGACATATTCTAGTTTGTAAATATTCATTTTAGCATTTTGGGGACTGGATCCTAAGCAAGTGAGGACTGGTGTAGTTCAACTAACTTCACTTGACTCTGTTGTCTCCTGCCAGGACTGCTTGTGGCCTGGAAAACATGCTTACTATGAGAGATTAGAAGGGATCTATTTGTTTCACTTCGTAAAAGAGCCTGAGAAACAATTCAATCATGTTCTATAATTACTTATGTGAGGTGAAGATACTTGATATTGCAGGGCTCTTCAGGCTAGCAGACAAAGGTATAACAAGATCTGACAGCTGAGCAATTCAAACCTAATATAAGACACAGGTTTTTAATGGTAAATATACTTAAGCTTCGGCACAGATAAACAATAGATAAGGTAAACCCTACGTCACCCTGAACCTTTAAAATAGGACTACATGGTACCCTAAAAGATGTGCAGTGGATTGACTTTGAGCTATTGAGTCAGAAGCCAAATTACTTGGGGAAGATTCACCATGGGTGCTGGGCTAGTGAGAGCTAAGAGGGTCAGGCTGCAATTGTTAGATATAGAAGCCCAGGAAGAGTCAAGTGAATGAGAGACTCAGTGGCTGGTTAACAATTATCAGATCAAGATTATCTGCCTCATCAAACTATGAACTGAGTATTTGATTGCATCAAAGGAAGAACTGCCCCCCGCTCCTCCGTGCGTGCATGCACACACAGGGCACGTGCATTCATGCTATTTATTTCAGTCTCTGACGTATGTTTGCTGCTGGCAGCCTGGGGCATACTTCTTGGGGTGCTCCCATACACAGCATGTCATGAACTTCTGCCGGTGACGGGGAGCGGAGCAGAGATTTATACAGTGCCTCCAGGAATCCCCAGCGGGGCCCCTCCAGTGAACTTTGGCTCCCCGGCTTGCTGCCAAGCATTAACTACAATACTTGCACTTGTTTTTGACAACAGCATGAAGATTGTATTTCACCAATTGCTATTTTGGTTTCGGAGCTATGGCAGAAATGTTTCTGGGTACTCAGCTGGTATAAGCGGAGCAGGAGATTTACTCTTATTGTGTAATGTCACCTTTCAGTCAGTGCTTGGGACAAAAATTATGGGGTGTCGTTTGCTCTTTTTATTAAATTTCAAGGGTATGAAACGCTTGTGTGGGAAGTGTGTCCAGGGAGGAACTCTGGCCTGATTCTGCCTAGAGGGGTCGCCTCAGCAATTGGGCAGCTTTTAAAATGCAAATTGAACCTTTATTTACTTTTCTTTTTGCCAGTTAGTTGGAACCAGAGGCAGCAGCAGTTGCCATCTTCCAAAATGCTGCCTGTGATGATAGATGAGTTTGGCCGTGGAAGCACAGAGAGATACTGGATTCAGTACAACACAGATGTTGCAATGCAGCCAAATTAAGCTTTAGTGGGAATGTGCAAGTTGGGTCTTAGTCAGAGTATCTCATGCCTGCCTGCCTCGCTGAAAAGCAAGAGCGAAATATTAGCAGCTGACCTGGTGGGATATACACTTGCCCAAAATATTCTGTTACTGGCTGTGGATGAACCACCATCTGATCTGCTGTGTGACTTTCCGAAGATCTCACAGCCATGGGGCAGGGAGGCAAAGAAGTCCTCCAAAAGAAATATTGGTTTCTGCAATCCTCATATTACGATTCTTCATAAATCACAACATGGGAGATAAACTAGAAACGTTACAAACGGCAGTTTATGATTATTCCTTAGACCTGGCTCAGTATATCACAGGAAGCAAAAAGGAATGTTATAGACTATAACAAATATTCCTGGGAACTTCTGGGATAAAATAGAAACAAGTTGCTAAATTCGTTAGTAAGATGACAGTTGTAACAGTGGTTATGATATAAATTCCTAGTCTACACAGCTAGTAAGATCAACTGGCTATCATTCCTTAAACCAACACTCCAATAAAAGTGAAGGAAGAAGCATCTAGAGACCCCTGGTTATAGATGGCAGAAGCTATCTCTAGGTGAAGGTCCGGTACACCACTTTCAGCCTAATTGAGGGAAAGATGAAAAGTAAGGAAAAGGTAATGGAAAAGAGTGGAATGTGGATAGAGGGAAAACAGCAACAGGAAAAGGAGAAAAAGCTCCCCATGTTGCAGGTTTCATATTGCAGAATGGTAAACATGAAATGCAGTAACATTTTCTGCTTGTAAAAAAGTAAGGGATAAAAGGATGAATATACTTTAGTTTATTAATTTTATCAGCCTCTTTATAATCTTGAGATTGTAATCTATGCATTCTCGGCCTTAAAGTGATGAGGTAACTCAAAATTAAGAAACCAAAGGAGACAAATACATTTCACAGTCTTTCCTGAAAATAGCTTTATTTTTATCTATAGCTGAAGATAAAGGGGAAGGATATAAAGTGTTGATATTTCCCCCCCACTGAAGAGTCCAGTCCTGTGGATGCCAGTCAGAACCTTCTGATAGGATGGAATTAAATTGCAACAGGAGGAAAGAGGGGATCTAAAAATTGCCTGAAAAGCAACTCTTCCTTGTGACCAAGAAGAGGGTCAGGCTGTAGGGAGATACAGTTTCTGGAGGCTGAAAGTTAAAGCTAGACCGTATTGCCAAACATAAAACTCTGTAAGACACTTGTGTAAACAGAAAAACACAAGAGAATGTTCAGGTAGATATATATACATCCTTTTCTATTTACATGACCTGTCTGTTGTATGACTTTGCCACACGACAAAAATATATGTGAAAATAACACTGAAGGAGAATTAATTCTTAGGTATTCCTAACATTATTATGGACATCCCTCTTTCTAAAAATCATTCCTATTTAAAAAGGTGCATGTCTGTGTGTGGGGAGATATGTTTTCTGCTTGTAAAATAGAAAAGTATATCTGCCATAAGCATCAGGAAGGATGATTTCCACTCACGCTGGAGAAAAACAGTGTAGCTTTGAATGTACCTTTTAGGGGTTTTGTCACGGCATGAACATATGCGTGGATTAAATCTGTTAGAAAAAACAAAAGAACTGTTTCACACAAAAGCCCCAAATATGAAATGGTTTCTCCTTCGGGTGAATAAAGGTAGAATGTTTTTCAGGTTTTAATGTTTGTACGCCCTTTTCTGCTTTTCCCAAGTGCAGTTTTATTTTGCCTGCTTTTACTTTTGATCACTGAAAGCAAATACCGTGAGGAACGTCAAGGCTTTTCTTTCACTTTTTAGGTTTTAGTTTTGCTCCGTATGGCTTTTTAAGGCTGTGTCAAATTAGCAAAACTAGTCTAAAAAGGAAAACGATTGAAAGTGAAACTGTTAACGTGCAACTTCATCGGGTTTGAGCTATGGGTTTTTACCTGTAACTTTCCCAGTGCTGCGAGCAATTTGAACTGAAAGAAACGCTTTCAAATTTAGCAAAACAAATATCAAGAAAAGAGAGAAATGGAATGAAGAAAATATCAGCAAAGCTCTAAATATAACCCAGCCAATTGCACTCACATTCCAGGGGTCTGAAGCATCCTGATTAGAAGAAAGCAGGGAAATAAAAAAATTAAATTACCTTTTAAAAGAAAATTCTATTTCTAAGAAAGAAATCGGTGCAATACAAATTTCCAACAGGCATTTCTGATAGGGAAGGAATTAGCGTCGCGCTTACAATAGCTAAGACAAAGCAAAAGAGGATATTCTATTCCAAAATTTGCCTTTGAAAAATGGTCCCCACCTCTGCTACAGAAAGCAAATGGAATGCATGAAAATTTGGTGTGATCACTCTGGCACAGGTTGTTTCATGGTTTCAGAAGACACGTCTGGCCATGCAACGATACGATGCGGTCTGATGGGACAGTGCTCTCGCACAGGCTGCTCCTGCTGAGCCCGCTCGGCTGTTTTTCTTCTTTTTCCACTTCTTTCCCAGCCTCCTGCCAAGTTTTCCCTTTCAGAATTCCTTCTTGTGAGGTGGGTATAAAAAAGCTTAGCGTACAAAACTCACCTAATGATACTCTGAGGGCTAATTATGTCTTTGCTCCCCAGGCAGCTTGGAGTTGCCTGGAATATAGGAAAACAGCACAGATTTAGGCTCTAACAATATTTTTTATCGCTGCTGTTTAGGAAACGGTTCTGGAGCCTCTTCTTGGCAGCCTTCTTTTACATCCATCAGCAGAGCAGCATAACCGTACCATCAACACTAAGTACAAATTCTCACACCCTGCTGGGGACTCAGGACAAGCCTCCCACAAATAGCTTTCCATTTCCATGCTGAATTCTGCATTGGCCAATTTAGGGGCAATATATGGCTTTAGGAACAGGCTGTCATGTACAGTATGCGCTAGACAGCTTTCCCCTAATCTCATCTGATTGGCAACAGGAGTTGCTGTCATTAGGCACAGAGTGTGAGAGCCATTAGAGTCATTAGCGTTTGTGCAGGCTCTCAGAAGCAGGTCAAACATGGGGAGGAGATTCGGACACAGTTCCCTAGGAAGCCACAGGGTACTCCTGAATTACTGCTTCCACTCAGTGAATTCCTCAGGAGGGCTGCGTATTTGCCCCAGTACTATGCTCATGAAAAAGAATGAGAGAATATCAGCTCGCACTGATATGAGCTTTGAGTCATGTGGAATATCTTTTGTATTTTTTATGTCGGTATTTAATAAGTCAGTGTCCATTCCTCTTCCTCTGAAATGTAGATGCTCCTGTGAAACAATAATCTAGGAAATGCTCATTTTGGGTAGATCAAAATATTTCATTTTGACACCTCCTTTTAAAAATATTAAATCAAAATATACACTGCAAAGAAAAACAACACAGAAAGTCATTTCAAGGTCACACATCAAGATTTCATTCAGAGAAACCCTGGCCTTTTGATAGTGTTAGACCATCTCCTCCAGCTTTATCTCGGAAGGAAACCCTCCATCACAGGCCTGTGTTACAATTCCACTTCAACAAATTTCATTCCTCTGCGACAAATAGCTCTGCTAGATGTCTTCAACAAGCGACAGTGCAATTTGGCTATAGTTCTGGTACCCAGACCTGTATAAAATGCTGACTTGGCTTTTGAGAGAGGCCCCGGGACTGCAGAAAGCCATTTCCAGCTGAGAGTACGGTTTCTATGTACTTAGTCAGAGAGGTTTTGTATTCATTCATCTGGCAGAACTCCTGCCTGCAGGTCAAGGAGGGGACACATGCTAAATTATCCCATGTGGCAGTACCAAGGACATGCTGCCCAGGTCTGATCAGGGGCTGGGAGCCTTGGTGGCCAGATCCGTTCCAGCTTTGGGCCATGGCTCATCTCCCCATCTCCAGGACACTGACAGCAGCACTGGCTGTTTCCAGATGTCCCTCCTGCTTCTCTGAGCATCCTGCACAGCCTGCCTCCTGAGGCTCCCTATCCTTGCCCCACAAGACTTCCCTTTGCCAGTCCCGCAGAAAACTCCTTGTCGCTTCGGGTTAATTTAAGTGGAGACTGTCTCACCACAAACACCTCATTTGTGCCTTTGCTTTCTCCAGATAATCTGGGATTCATGCAGGGTTGTGGTTCGAGCAAAATCCAAGCTCAAGCGGAGCGCTCGGTCAGAATGTGGCTCAGGCAGGCGGTCTTCACTCAGCAGCAGCATTTCATCCTCCAGCCACAGCGCCTTTGCACAAGAGGAGAAAAATGTGTTTCCTGTGAACACAGCATTCCTCCAGCACACCTTTTGTTTGCACTGAGCTCTTTCATATCACAGGCTGTGAACACAAATGGCTGGGGAGTTCAGTTTGCCACCAGTAAAGGTTTGCAGCTGCTCTGCTTTCCCCCTCATCCTACTGCCTGAAGCTCCTTTAGGGCTTTGTGCAGTGCAAGAGGATATGGCAATAGATGAAAAGCCACTGCAGGTACCAAGATGTTACTGAATGCATGTCAGCCATAAAAGTTTCCCTGCTGATGCAGCTCCCTGGAGCACAAGCAGGAGATAGTGCTTGAACACATAATGTGAGTTTGCAGCTGCAAAGGGTATTTAAAAGCTCTGGTATTGTCAGTGTTATGAAATTAATTTGCAGATGATAACAGCAGTAATTGTCATTGTGAAAGGTAACATTTTGGACAAATGCTGTTGCACTCTGATGACTGTGCCATGTCTTACTACCTTATCATGGAGAGAAGCAGTGTTATGCTGTGAGAAAACAATGAATCTGCAGCTAGTATCTCTGCAATACAAGACCTCTGAGGTGGATGAGCAAAGGCAAAGGGGAGCTGGAGTTATTTCTCACCAACTTTCCTAGTATGATCCCTCTAAAATGGAAGTACCAGTGACAAAGTACCACCGAGCTGCTGATGCCTGATTATTTTCCCTTCAGAAATGCCTCCCATGCAATCCCCAGGCACGGCAGACAATGGTGACTTTAGCATATCAGCTTCTAACTCTTTTCCCTCCATTCTTTGCCCCTTCTGAAATGAATTTTTAAAAAACACCTAATGAAGTGCTGCTTGTCCAGCACCTCTGGTTGATTAAGCTGGGACAGCAGCCGCAGGTGATGAGAGTGGTCAGTGCTACACCAAAGATAAAATAAATGGATGTTTTCCCTGGTGCTGGCTAACAAAACATTTTCCTGCTGTTCCTCATTAAAATCTCATAAGAAAGATGCTTAAAGAGGCATATTCATGGTGTGGCAAATAAGGCACAAGCCGTGTTTATTGGAAAGGAAGCTATGTAACTACCGGAGTGCCCATGGGGTGGTGGTTGCAGTGGGAGGTGGGACAGCGGCTGGTATGATGTGATATGGCTGTGCTGCAGATGTCCTTCAAGTCAGCCCATGTCCCAGCCTGGGGCATGGTTTCGACACTTGCTTTCCAAACAGGCAGTGAGAGAGCCCCGCTTCATCCCTGCAGCACAGGTCCTGCCTTGACCTTTTCTTCATACCCGGGCAACTATCAGCTCTGGTTTTTTCCCCTGGCTGCTCGTGTGAGTGCACAGATACACAGGGTAGCACAAGGAGGGGCGCAGGGTGGAGGATGAGTTTAGCAGCTGGCAATGGGGTTGCTGCTTTTGCAGCAGTGGCAGCTTAAGCATCAACATCAGGTTGATGGTGCTACTCCAGGTTGCAGTTAAGCCTAAGATACAGCAGTCCGGAAAGGTGTTTGTGGGGCCTGCTTCCTCCTCCACACCATAAACATCTTCCCACCTCTGTTCTCCTGCTGTTTCTTTTACATCTCTCTGGTACTCTTCTGATCCCACAGTGCTATAGGGAGTTTAAACACTATAGTACTGAGCTTACTGCTGGGTGAGCTGTGTGGAACAGCCTCTAGTGGGATCAGTAAGCACAGGATGGGAGTAGGTGACAAGGCATAGGAACCTGTGCAGCCAGGAAAGGGAATTAAGACCTGAAAAATGAATGCCTTTCAGTAGTGACCGGGCAGACTGACTTGGTCATAACATGAATTTGACTAAATCTCTGATCTCCCGTGTTTTGCATGGGAAATCTTACTTTTGAGTAAGGTCTTTCTCCATTCAATGATATTCTCAGCTTCCAGTGTTGCCTATCTCCAACTCTTTGGGCTCCAGAAGGTGGCGTTCCCTTTCACTGCTGTGTCTGCGTAGAGAGCAAAGCAGCTGCTGGGGATGCTGTAGGTAGAATTGCTGCCCTGTGTGGCAGAGAAATGGAGATTATCTCTGAAAAATCCTTTGGGGGCTATTTTCTAGAATTCCCTGGTTGTGCAGAGTAAAGCAATGAGCTGATAACACAAGATTTCGAGTCTCTCCTAGTGTTCAATGGTGTTCAATATCTATGACCTTGCAAATAGTTTTCATTTGTGGGAACTGACTTACTGACACCAGTGCATTGTTTAACAGTATCTATCAGGAAGAATCTAAACAAATATCCTACTTCAAGTGTTGTTTTAAACAGCCAAGAATGATATATTCTAAATCTTGAAAGTAGCTGATGTAACACATAAGTGGGAAAAACCCCCAGTTCTTTTAAAAAGAATGTTCCTGTATGTATTTTTAACTTGAAGGACACACATTATTGCATCCTACAGTGTACCTTCCCTGTGTGTGCCACAAAGCATTTAAATAGGCGTAAAAGACAGTACATTCACATGCTGTTAGATTGCTGAGAGGCTTCAGTGCAGGGCAGTCTTGTTGTTGTGGAAGATGAACAAAGTCCATTCAACTCTCAATTCCTAGTCGCTTGCCATGGTTGTAGCCCATTCTGTAACCAGAAAAATGGCAATTCCCACTAGCTGCCCTGCTGATCTAAGCTGGTGGTTTATGACTGATGTCAAGTTAGGTGTGGAACCACAGGTGAGACCTTTCTCTGAAGCTGGATCAGGGGTTAAGGAAATAGGCAACTCCCTGCTTTTGTCCAGGATTTCTAGGAACACATTTGAATATGCAGTTGGCACTGATTTATTTATTTCAGGACAGTTAAATTGGTAAAGTGCTCCCCCACTGTGGATACAGTTATTCCAGTACAGCTATGTCATGCTAGTACATCTTGTTCTTGTTCAACACATACAATCATTGGTGTAAGGCATTGGTGTAACTGTCTGCTCTATAGGGACCATAACTTGGCTGTCACAAAATCTGTTTGTTGAAGAAGGAGAGAAAAGTGGCCGGAGGAGGGATGTTGTACTGGATCTTACTATTCTTGCTGAAGAAACCAGTCAGATCACGTGCACAGGGGCAGTTAAATGAGAGCACTGAGATGGGGAGACAGGTAACTAAGAAATAACTGTATTGTAGATTACTGAATCATATTATTCCTATAGGTTCTGCTGATACTTGGCAACTGGTAAATGATAAAGAGTGTTTATGCTGCTGATTGATATAAATCAAAGCAGAAAAGAGCCTCAGGACTCCACCGGAATATGCTATGCGTTCCTATGGGAATCTGTCCTAGCACTGCTTTCATTTGAATCCTCCTTCGTTTATTTGCAAAACAGAAAAATTATTCTGAAGGACTTTTGGCTCCTTCAACTCCTGTCTTGGATATTCCAGTTTCCAGCGAAAATCAGACACCCTCTGGCTCCAGACTAGTAACTCCCCACTGTTTTCCCTAACCACTAAGAGGTCTAGCACGTACAATTTTGAACTGAGTATCCAAACACAAAGAAATCTGAAATATTATGACAGACTACAAGTTGTGCTTTTTTAATCACAGTTGTAATTTCTGTATCCCGTTACTCATTAGGGGCGTGGAAACATCCATTTATACTTGAAGAAGTGATAAAATGGTCAAATGTGGAGGGTCTCCACATAGCGTGTAAGACCTCTGAGCTCAACTGGCAAGAAAAAGAGAGATGAAATATTTTTTAGACTGGTAACTATTATAGGCCAAAAACCAAGTGAGGCACTGAATTACCAGTGAGAATAGAACTGTGGGTCAACAAAACAGCTCTCCTACTGACCTCCAGAGTTACATAGGTTAAAATAAGACTAATAAGGAAAACCTTTGCAGGGGTCATTGAATGTGGTTGGTGAGAAAAGCACAGGATTAGGAGCTCAGAAAGAAAACTGTGGTCTCCCCCTTTATTTCTCAAGTAAACATCCGTCAGCAACCAGAAAAGACACAACCCTGACTTTGCAACGCACCTGTACCTCTGACACATCCCTGCCTGTCTGGAGCCTCTTAGTGCTGCTTGTAAGGACTGACATTTCAATAAAAGAGGACAGATAGCTCAGATGAAGAGACTGCAAACAATAGGAAATGGTGAGGAGAAAGTGTAGCCAAGAAGTCTCCTTTTCATCATATTTCAGGGCGTTTTTGGGTCAGTCTCCTTCCACCCAAGGGAAAGAAGAGCTTTCAGAGAAAAGGAAGTGTCCTAGCCATTTCAGTCTGGTGGTGGTGGTGGCCAACCATTCTTCTGTGCTATTTTTAACATCCTAGGACAAAGATATCCTGCAAAAAGACTGAATTCAGAGGTGACTTTTCTTCCTTCTGGCCAGAGCCCAGCCAGACTCAAGATGTCTTATGAATGTGATCCTTTCTGGCACCTGTTTCAATGTAAAATCCCTCAAACCCCTAGTCAGGCACAGGCACAAATCCATTGTCTGTCTCCATGAAGACCACTCCATGAAGGCAATTCATGTCCCTGCTAGAGAAGAATCACTTTCTCTTCCAAGTCACATTCTTATTTGTGTTAGCTGCACTTATTTAGGTACAACTAATTAAGAGTTTAAATTCAGGTTAACAAAAACCCACTTTCTCAGTTACTGGGGACAGCATGACCATTCTGCTGGTCACCCAGAGTCTACTAGGGCAGAGTCTGACGCATCAATCCCACCCAGATCATGTACACACCTCGCACAATGTGATGGGGATTTGAGCTTCCATGTACACAGCTAAACTCATCCGAGTTCTACCAGCTTGCATTTCGCGTTTGTAGCTTGCCACTGTGATGATACCACTTTTTGTTTGCAACCTTCCTCTTCACCTCCTGCATTGAATGTAAAGAGCTAGTCTTTCCTTCCTAGCTGTCTAGTAATTTCTTACGTTATCTATTGTCTCTCATTCACTTGGAAGATACTGAAACGTTGGCCAACCTATGGTGCCATACCATAGAATCATAGAATCAATGAGGTTGAAAAAGACCTTTAAGATCAAGTCCATTACCCCAGGACTGCCAAGATCACCACTAAACCATGTCACTGAGGGCCTCTTCTAATGGTGCCCATACGTTACATGTTCAGATCTAATGATAACATTTTCTCCTTTCCTGCCCCTCATTCCTGGAGGAGTTCCCTGTAATAACAGACAAAAGCTGCTCCACCAGCCACTATCAGGCTTGGCTGGCTGGAAAAATGGTGAAGGAAGTGTTTTTGTGGTTGCTGGCATGTGCCGGTTTGCTGCAAAGGGAAGGTTGTGCAAGTCCCATGTGGGGCCAGCCTGCCAGGAGAGTGTCCCTCGTGGGGGCTCTGCACCCCCTCTCACCCAGCATTGCAACAGTTCCGGTTTTTGTTCTGTCTGGCCTGTCACCAAGTGCTGAGATGCGGATTCTTCTGCCAATAAAGTGCCTCTCTTGGCTGTGTTCTCTTTCCAATTGTTTTCCTTCCACTGACGCCTACGATGACAATGGTTAGGTTGCAGCCCATCACACTGACCAGCGTTGTCTCTGTGTCTGTGTGCTCGTTCATCTGTCTGTAACTGCTCATTGTCTTTTGTCTTCTGATCACTTTGAGGGGCGGAACTATGTTTTCTTTTTGTCCCCAGGCTTATGGGACTTTGGTTGAAAACCAAACATTTTATGCCCTACAGTAACATATACAAGAAACAATAGATGTTTTTTTTTGGTAGAAAGACAAATGCTAAATTCTTATTCAGGAAAATTCCTATTAGCTGTAGCACAGCTGAATGCTGCTTGAGTAGAAACACAGGAAGAAGCTAAGGATTTGGTTTGAGAGAAAACAAATAAAGTTCACACTGTCCTCAGCCTTCTGCACATTGAAAAGCATGTTGTTTGCCCACTGGCATAATGAAGAGTCCTTGCTTAGTCCATTCTAAGCAACAGTCAAACACAAAGGTGGTCTGTTTATGGGCAGTAAGTGGAAAAGAAACTACATCATTTTGGTCACGTTTTGCAAAGGATGTATACCAGGACTGTATGTCCCAATGCACCTTCTGCACATCCACAAAGTGAATCAGGTTGTCAGTCTTCTGTGTTTTCAGAAATAGAGAATGGGAGCTACAGAGTATGTCAATCCTCAAAACTAAAATGAGCAGTGAAGGAGAGTCGCATACCTACCACTTTCCAAAATGCCTAAGGGAAATACTCACTGGCCTACGTTGTCCCTTTGCGCCTTGGCTGTGTCCATAGGAGTCTGGTTGGCCTGGGGAAGCTTTGTCAGGGCAAATATGAAAGTTAACATTACAGATGATTGCTGACTAGTTCTTGAGCCTGTGCTGCAACCCCAGTTACTTTATTAGTAGAGAGATAGCTTTATACACTAGAAGTGCATAAATACAAAAGGTAAAGATTCAAAAGCAAACTGCAAGTTCACAGGCAAGAAGTGTGCATAAAAGCTATAGATAAAAGCCTGGATGAATGGATTAATTAAATGACTAGTTTTGAAATTCGTAGTGTCCCTGTGCCCTGTTCCAAGTTAGGCATGCAGCTCTTCTAGGTGCTTCATAAATCAGTAGTATTGGGTATCCCCTCTACGTGACAGCTAGCAGTCTGATTACATTAAATACTTAAAAAAGGGGGATGAGAAGCAAAGAGATGAATGGACTATTTTAAAAAACCCAGTTGTGCTCAGTTTTCAGTATAAATGCATTTATGCTTATCTTCTTTGAGAAACCATGCAAGAATGAATGGATATCTCATTAGATATATTTTATCAAGGATAGGTAAGATTAAAAGGACTGTGACAGTATGGATTTGAAGAAGTCACTATGTAATTTTGCAGCCCAGGACCTATTCATTAAGAGATGTCACAAATCAGAAATTTCAGTGCCTTGAGAATGCAGATGATCTTTATTTCATGCTCTGAAAGTGTTGCTTTTTTTTGCATGTATTCCTAAAGCAGACGATAGGGTACAAGTTCAGTGATTGGCAGGGTTAATGCAGGTTAGAAAATTCATCCTTAAGTGTTGCTCAGTATCATAGTAACAAAGCAAAGAATTTGCTTTCAGTCTTTGCAAGTGGAAAGAAACTTCATAAGTTAGATTTAATGCGAGTTTACCAGAAGGTGGAGCTGGATAGTAGACCTAAACAATAACTTGCAATTGATACATTCCAGGGATTATCCCAGTACAGAAGAATGAATGTGGTTGATGTACCAGTAGTTTCTGTGCACTATAATTCAGATACTACAGCTGCCAAAAGTTGGTATCTGTTACCTGGACAGAAATCTAATGATCAGAGTAGCCACAAAAATGTTCTTGAGTAGTATAGTGGTAATACAAAGAAGATTGCAAAAGTATGGTTGGAAAATAAAGAAAATTAAAGGTTAATTTTAGCTCCAACTCTCCAAAGTGTTTAAGTATATGCATGTCTTTGGGTCTGTAAGGACAGTTACTCTTTCATGTGCACATTACGCTCAGTTAAAGTCTTCTTCAGGAAAGATTAATCTGCATATTACATGAGAAAGATTTGAGAAATAAAAAAGTCCCAAACCAGCTGAAGTAGCCAAAATCAGACCTAGAAGCTTTTCATCTATTAAAGGGGATCTTAACTTCAGCACCACTCTGTTGTAAGCCATTGTTTTTTCTGGAGTACAATAGAAATAATAAAAACATTAATATTTTCTCCCATTTGCTAAAATCTTTGCATGTACTGATATCAATTGGGAAAGATCATAGCAATGAAAAAACCATAGTATAGCAAAACCAGTGTTATGCTCTGTAAGAGTATGATGTTGGCTGTATATAAGCCATTAGCCATTACCTCATTTATGGGAATTCTCTGCATTTTTGTGTTGCAAACAGCACAAGCTGAACAACATATATAGGTGAAGATCACAAAGTCTTAAATTGAGGATCCAGGGGAAAGTAACCTTCAGGCAAAGAAACACACTTCCCAAGATACATAGCCTTATCAGACTTGGCTTATCATGGTCTACCTCTAAAAATTATATCACAGTACATTTCATGTTGCCATATTCCTGTCCCCTGCATGTTGTCATATTTCCATAAACATATCACAACAGGCCCTGCTACAGAGTCTCTCCTCATCTTTCTTATAGGCCCCTTTTAAGAACTGAAAGGCTGAACTAAGGAAGACCTGGGCTTAAACCAGACTAATGACTGGAGAGTTTCAAACCTCACGGCAATATCCATAACGCATGGTCAAACTGCCAAGCATGCTCCCATGACTTCTGCAGGGTACCGTGGCACAACACAGGCCCCAGCTTTCATCAGAGCAATTGCAAAGGTCAGGACCAAATGTACTGAGCTGTTGGGTTTGTAGGTGAATTACTGTTTGGGTAGGTTTGAGGGACAGGTGCATGCTTTGGTTTCCTTCTTTTGGAAAGGTTTCATTAACCCAGTGGTGCTAGGCATCCAAGCAGGATGATGAGTCCCTTCCTTGATGATATTCGAACTACTGAGTATCAATATGCCAAAGGAACTCCCCAAGATAACAGGTAAAGGCCAGTATCAAACACAGATGAAGCCCAACATAAGGACAGCCGCAGATGTCCTCACAATGGTCCTGCGCTCTCTTTTCCCTTTTGGCTCATGTGCACATCGTGATGGAAGTCAGTATTGTTCAGGAGATATCTAACAAATAATGCAGAATTGGCAGCAAGCTCAGGGCCCATATTCACTCTGTTCTAGCTGCAGGGAATCTCTGAATAAAGGGCTGTGAAAACGTGGCAAAAGCTATTTGAAGAACTTGTTCAGCAAAACGATTTTCCACAGGCAAGAATATGGTAAACCTTTTCAGTGAAAGCAAAATAAATACAGAGCTCCATTGTGCTCCATCACAACTGACACCATGCTCGGATGATTAATGATCAATGCCAGCCCAGTAAAGCCCTCCCAGGTATGCCTCCCAAAGAAGGAGGAAAGCAGAGGGTTTAGGTCTTCAGCTGAGGTACCCGAATTAATTTAAATATGATTGTATCTCACATGCTTCGCCTTAATTGTCTCCTCCTGAAAATTCAATACCTGCATTCATGCTCCTGGGCTCCAGGGATTCCAGAGCACCACACTGTCCCCACTGAAAGGAAATGAAAAATCGGCTGATGCTAACCAGACCCCTTCAGCAACTTTACCCATTTAAGTGCTGTATCCTGCAGAGTGATTAATGATTTTTTTCCTTTTACATCTAACAGCAAAGAAAGAAGGAAAGAAAGAACATGTACTGTCGTTCACCTTCTAGCCAATAGACTACAAAGGCATAGTTTGCCAGGATATGCACTTTCCTCCTCTGTGTGATTTATTTTTTGTGTGTATCTGGCACTGCCTCTTCCTTGTTCATGGTTGGAGCCTGCAGCATCTTATCAGCAAAAGGTTTGGCTCGCTCTTGTATATGGCTAGCATTCTGCTTTCTTTGGGACTTTTTAAAGACTGCAACCTGAACCTGTCCACCAGCCCTTTATTAACATGTGTTTTATGGTACAGGTGTAATAATTAATCCAAATGGCTAGCAGATGTGGCTGTCTATCTCTGGGCATGTCAGCTCCTACACACCACCCCTTAATCAAGCAGTGCCCAAGCAGTGCCAAAGTAAATGAAAGAAAATCAATTTCACCAAGATATTTATGAGGCCACCTGGGCAGGGAAATACCTCGGCCTTTGCCTGTCCCCTGCTCCAGGTGGCTACAAAAGACTCAAGTCCCTCACTAAACACAGGTCAAATCAATCTTGCAGGGAGCTGAAAATGAAAAGCTGTGCTTGGTTCCCCCGTTTAACAGTGATGGAATGTGGTACATGTGCTCTGAGGAAGCCTGCCCACTTCACCTTACTTACTTGAAATCTCCCTTCTTTTTACCACTGCCAGCACCTGCTGAACTTCACGTAATTGCTGGTTCCTGTCTCTGCTTCTGGCAAGCCAATGCTAATGATCTTCTTTGTGTTATCAGCTGGGTTCCGCGTGTTGCTTTGCAAACTGAAGGGAGATGCCAGATTTTTACACTCTTGCCACTTCCACATCTCTTTTCTCAATTATTTATAATCTTCACATGGGTAATTCCTGGCGGATTTTCAGCACATTCAGCTTCTGCCGGGATGAAAGGCTTTGCCTGTGAAGGGGTGGCTGTTCCAGCCTGCCTTGGGGGCAGCCAGTCCCTGGTGGAAGCTTCAGCCTCAGCCTCTGTTACAGCATCATAGCAAAATGCATGTCCTGCTGCCTATGAAGCTTCCACATATGCGCTGCATCACATCCAGCTGCTTCTCCCTCCTCCCAAGGAGACCATGGACAGAAACCCATGTCTTCACTGGGGTGAAGTTATGGGTTGACCCTGGCTGGAGGCCAGGTGCCCACCATATCCTCTCTGTCACTTCCCTCCTCAGCTGGACAGGGGAGAGAAAACATAACAAAAGGCTCATGAGTTGAGACAAGGAGATCACTCACCAGTTACCAGCATGGGCAAAACTGCTCCTCTTTCCATCTGTAATTACTGTTGTGCAGCAACTTTTCTCCTTAAATACGTTATCCCAGATGCACTACCACTATCACTGATGGGCCAGCAATGGGTTTATCTTGAGCTGACACCGGCTCTGTCCAGCGCAAGGGAAGCTTCCTGCAGTTTCTCACAGAAGCCACCCCTGCTATCAAAACATTCCCATGCAAACCCAATACAAGTGGGCAGGAGTTCTGCTAAGAAAGGGTTGAAAAATGAAGCTTCTGAAGAACTGGCATTGAATACTTCTTACATCCATGACATTGAATGCTTCTTACATCCATGGCATTGAATGCTTCTTACATCCGTGGCATTGAATACTTCATACATCCATGGCACTGAATTCTTAGTGAATGAGAAGCAATCAATACTGGAAGAAAGAAATGCATGACAGGCAAAATCAGCTGATGCCCTGTAGCTGTAAATCCATTTCAGCCACAGAACAAAGGATGCAGGTATCAGTGCAGGTAGTTCTGTCATAGGTAAAGCAAT
The DNA here is from genome assembly GCA_009867235.2 of Psittacus erithacus. Taxonomy (NCBI): domain Eukaryota; kingdom Metazoa; phylum Chordata; class Aves; order Psittaciformes; family Psittacidae; genus Psittacus; species Psittacus erithacus. The sequence continues at coordinate 68,418 of WYDI02030775.1, forward strand.
GTGCCAAAACCAGTACAGAATCATACAATGATTTGGGTTGGAAAAGACCTTAAGTTCGTCTGGTTCCAAGCCCCTGCCGTGGGAAGGGACACCTCACACTAGACCATGTCACCCGAGGCTCTGTCCAGCCTGACCCTGAGGACTGCCAGGGATGGAGCTTTTACCACTTCTCTAGGTGATCTGTGACAGTGCCTCACCACCCTCACAGTAAAGAACTGCCTTATGTCTAACCTCGACTTCCCTGTTTAAGTTTGAACCTTTTACCCTTTGTCCTATCCCCACAGACATATATATATGCATATGCATATTCATATACATGTGCATGTAGACGTACATATACACACGCATATACATACCCATACACATAGACATACATGTGTACATATACATATGTGTATGGATATCCACATGCATATGCATACACATATACATAGACATAGACACAAACATAGGCATAGTCATAGACATAGACATATAAAATAAAGCTGGTAATGGTCACGTACACAGCTGTTTTAACATGTAAGCTCATATCCTAATCAAACAAAGTTAGGAAAAAGTTTCCCTTAGGTTGTTGTTTATCTATTTGGCAAGTTTTGCTTAATAAGGCTGTATATTGACTGCTGCCACAGATGAAAGAGCAAACCAGAATGGATTGGAGTGGAGCTTAATGCACTGGTTATCCTGATACAGTTGAAATATTGATTGAAAACTGTCACGTGAACACAAAGGGAATAAAAACCTTTTTCAATTTGAACTATTACTGCTTAGATCTCCCCTCTATTTACTTATGCTAAAGAGAAATTACTGAACAAAACCAAGTACATGATCCATGATTTAATCTGTGAGATCTATTAGCTATCAGCTTTCCATTAACCAGTTGAAACCCCATGCCAGGAAGTGTCACAGTCTGCTTAGAACAGCAGTGGAGCCTGTCTCAACCAGAGAGCAGCAGCAACGAAAACCTCCTGAACTATGCTGATTTTGTAACACATCTCCCCATACTTTTCATCCACCCTACACAAGGACTGAACGTCGCAATGAATTTTCATTGGCAACATGGAGCTGCCTAATAGCCCTGGGAATCCAAACTCTCCTCTTTTCTTCTCATAGAAGTTTTGGAATATGAATGTGCACAGAAGTGTGTTAAATGGATTACGCTTCCATTGTTTTAACCTGTTTATTTGCAATGTGAGAAGCATGAAGTAAACACCTGGCAAGTTTCAACTGGTAAAGTTCAGATGTTCTTTAGTTATGAAGGCACAAAAATAGCATCTTTTTAGAAAAGCGCATAAAAAACAATTCAGAAAAGCCATATGTTCTGTAACTTGAAAACTGACATTTTTCTTGTGACTTCCAAAATTATCCACTTCTGCACCGAGGCTAATGCATGTTACAGTTTAGCCAAATCAGGGTCAATGCAGGTGGTTTAAGATTAAAGACCCACATCAAATTAACTGTGGTATTTAATAGCTGGTAAATACTCTCCAGGGCAAGTTGAATAAGAGACCTTAGTATATGCAACAGATCAGGGTAAATAAAGAGTGTGAGACAAGCAAAACATCCACTCTCTGTAATGAAGTATTACCTCGACAGCCCAGTCTTGAGGGAAGAAAATGAAAAGGAAGATCAGCGGTCAAAAGAAATACTTCAAATGTGAAGGAAGCATGTGTCTGGCAGCTTCAGACATGCACATGAAAAGTAGACTGTTGGAACCAAAGGTTTTCTCCATATGTTGAACTCTGATCCTCCCATTTCTTCCAGAAATGATTAGCTAAGGATATTTTCCACTTTTCAGTCAAAGAGAAGAGAAAATACTACAGGGAGATATTGGATGTGCCACTGGGAAATGTGCATCTTCTTATCTCTCTCTATGAGTATCTCTTCCAACCTTTCTTCTCCTTCTGCCTCAGACCCTGGGCTGCTAAGCTAAGTTTCTAGGGGATTATAGTTCCCTGAATCTTCCTGTTGATCATTTCTAATTACCTACATGAGATTGTTTTTTTTTTTCCCTCCAGTTCTATGGAACATCCTCAGGAATCTAAGATTTATGTGAAAGTTATGTGAGTGACTCAGGGAGCTCCTTAGCCAATTCATTTGAAACTCCTGCCTGCAGTGAATATTTATTCTTTGGTATCCTAAGGACAAATATGTTTGAGGTAAGACACATGGCACAAACACATTGTCTGCAGCTCAGACAGGGTCTGTCTGTCGTCTGTCAATAGTAGAATATACACAGAATTAAACAGCTTAAAATTAATATCTTAATTCATTTCACAAAGCTGTCAGTACTATCTCCCATGCTTGGTTTTGCACATCTGAGAAAAGGAGGATGGCTAAAGCTGCAGCTGGATACTGTGGGCTGCTGTCTGCCTATATTTGTACTCATTCAGTTATTTTCTAGGTCCTGCCTTTGCTGTTTTAGCTTCCCATTCATTCACACACATAAAATGAATTTTATAGGTTGTCTCTTTGGTCACTGTACTCACCAAACAAGCTGCAACTTAAATGTCAATGCAGATGTTCCATATTGTTGAAGCTTTATGTTCTGCACAGAAGATGGATATTATCCAAAACGCCCTCCTTGCCCAAAGAACCACATTAAAGAGCCCTAAAGATGAAAGAGAGAATTTTGGACTTCAAGAACAGGGCTGCAAACTCCTGCAATCTTTAAAAATGTAAAATATGTGCATATCTGTGTAAAAGCTTTCCGACAACACTGCTTATAAAGGCAAAGCAGAGTGACAGAAATGATCAGATGCCTGTCTATAACAGGTAGGCAAAACATTGTCGTCAAAAAGTAGAATGTTCAAAGTGGATTTATGGAAAGTAGATCTTTGTTCAAGTAGCTTGAGATATATGGGAGATCACTTTGTAACTACAGTGTGCAAAGATTAGTACGTCAATAAAATAGCCTTCAGTATGGAATTTCATTTTGTGTCACTCTGTGTTTTCGCTCTGCAACTGGCGTAATAAAATACAATGAAGTTAAATGTTTTAAAAATCAATTGATGAATTGGAAAACAATACTATAAATGCGGAATCTTTTTTCAATAGGTGCCTTTTCTGTGGAGCTCTGTGTGGCTCCGTTTTCGGGATTAAACTATTTAGTATTAGTATCAACGACCAGGAAAAAAATGTGTAGTTACCACTGGCAAAGACTGGATATGACACAAAGATTATGGAGTGGGAAAAAAAAAAAACAACAAAAAAAGCAAGAAGATAAAAAGTGATGAAGACCAGATTGCCTGGCGAAACAGATGTAAGCAACACATTAGGAAGTAAAGGCATTCATTTGGAAAAAAGAAACCAGGCCGTACTGACAGAATACACTGTACACGTACCCTGGAGAGTGCTTGGGACCACAGTGCGCATGTAGTCAAATAGGAGCTCCCTGAGCACCTCCAGAAAGGATTGCAGAGGTAAATTGGAAAGGAAGAAAATCAATACAGGCATGGCATTTGATGACAATGTAGCCATAACATCTACATTCACTGGTGTCCACAATCCAAGCTGAATAGTGAATTGCAGGAAAAGTCTTACAGGAGAATAAAGAGGGTAATTAAAAGGCTGAAAAACATACATTGGAGTAAAAGACTCCAAAAGAATTGTCTCTTAAAAAATGTTCTAAAGATGAGCGTCCGTCTCTACCTACACTGAGAACATTGTTTTGTTTCAGTGCATGTAGTTTTGTTTTGTTTCACTTTGGTTTGTTTTTTTAATCTGCTAGAGAAAGGCATCACAGGATCCAATGTCCTGACATACAAATATGGTAACTTCAGGGCAAAAATAAGGCATACGTGTTTTTCTGGAGAAGGACAGCTAATCATCAAAAGCACAGATCTGGTGGTTATGCAAGGTCCTCTATCACTGGCAATTGAAAATGAAGGTTGACTGTTTCTCCTAAAGATGTGCCTTACTTCCAAAAAAGAAGCAATTCAGGAAAGAAATGGTCTGGCCTGTGCTATCCTGGAGGTCAGGATTGATGTGCAGGCTGCTCCTCTATGGCTTTATAAACTATTAATCTGTTCCTTAATTCTTTCATGGGGAGGTTTATGATTTGAGGGTTTGCTTCTCCTATTGAATTGAAATTAGACATTATTGCATTTGTAACATTAATTCTCCCAGACAACCAATAAATCAGACAAGCGTTTTTTCTTGGGATGCTTAGTTCACTTTAGACACAAAAAGACTAGGGAGGAACTTGGACTGGAACATGTGTATTACAAATGGAGGAAGAGATAGCTTTATGGACTGTGATGAGATGACCTCATCCAATATTGTCTTTCTTAGATGTCAAAACCCTAATTGTTTGGGATTGTTTCTTTTTCTATTTGTTGTTTGCTTGTTTTCTTTCAATTGAGGCTAAACTTAGAAACAGAGAGAATAGTTACAATGGAGCCCAAGCAGGGAGAGCAGGCATTTTCCCCCACCCTGCTCCCACCCTGGTATTTTCCCAAGGTTTTAACTTGAAGTGGATTTAATCTAAAGACTCCAACCTCCCTGTAGCCACATGTTGAATCAATTGAAAAGCAACCAACAGGTAAATATCTCTAGCACGGCGCTGCTAATAATGTAGCAGACCTTTAGGAGAAGAGGAAACCCTTTTGACCCCTCTTGTGAAAGCTTTTCTGTGGCCTCAGGTTTGGTGGATTTTTTTTGTTAAACTGTCATTACAAATGCAAGAAGCAGACACCTGCAAGAAGCCGATAACTTTACGTACCTCAACAATGGGGAAAATAGAGGCAAATAGGTTTTATTTGGCTTTAACGGAACACCAGGGAGAAATACAGAGAGAGGTTGACTGACACGGGCTTCAGTAGAAACCCAGCAGCTCGTAATGTGAGAAAGTGCTTGCAAATGTACAAAAAGCCCGTGGCCTTTTCTGAAACTAGGACACTTTGCCTGAAATATTCTATTTTTCCCCCATTGTTTCCTCTCCTCCTGTGTTGAGGTCTAACCACAGAACAAGGCACCACTGACCTGCACTGCCATTCTGTATATCCATCTGGAACATGTCAAACGTTGGCAGCTTGCCCCTGTGCAAAACCCTGACAGGAGAAGGGGGTAAATATTACATATTTTTAAAACAAATTCTCCTGTGTGCTATGATCCTATCAGATTTTGCGTCACAAAAGGAAACAGGCTAGGGTCACCATGCAAATAGGGAACTTCCAAGAAACCTCAAGGTATTAAAACAAGAGTGTCAGAGAAGATACCAGAAGCTGCAAACATGCTCCTCTTGAAGGGAAGAATCAATGCAGTAGGATTACTGGAGAAATCATCTTTCAGTTTAGATGTAAAACGCATCTCCTACCTACTACTGGGCAAATAATGTTCATGAATGATGTCAGGTTGTTACAGCAGACAATAAAATAAATGATGAAGAATTTTGTAACTATTACTGGAAAATGTCTAGTCCTAAAGCAAGTGAAGATTTCACAGAGCAGAGCTATTGCCCAAAATGAAAATACAAACCCCAATTCTGAGTAAAATTTTACCTCTGATGCCATCCTATCTTCTAGTTTTACTCCAATAGGACTGGGGAGTTAAGGACAGTGAAGCTATGGCAATTAAAAACACATGAGGTTTTGCTCCACAGTGGTTTTTATTATTTAATAGCAGAGTAAGTGATGCATTGCACCAGGGTAGTATGACCATTGTTCTGTTTCTCCTTCATAGAAGGAGAAAGAGATTTCTGAGCTTCAAAGACTGAGACATGTATCACCTTTTGTGGCTCAATATCTGTCCAAAATTTTACCAACAGTGAAATACATGGGGTCATTATGTTGAGTTGCATTTGTTAACCAAATGACACCATTTTCCTCCCTGACCCCTGACCAAAGTTTGAAATCTGATTCTAAAAAGTAACCTGGCATATTTCTGTATTTCCTACAGGAGGCTGTAGTGACAGACAGAATTCAGGATTTTGGCAAATTTGTGTTTAGCAGCTCCATAAAATGACTAGTAAGGGATCTACCTTGTAGCATCAATGATTGTGTATCCTGAGGATCACAGGTAGTGGCTAGGCTTGTGTGCTACCCCAAAATTGCATACCCTGTTGCCACTTCCAGACTAAGCTACAGGAGTAGATGGACCTGCGCTCTGGCTCTGAAGGCAAGAATTTTCTCCATCTAGTTTGTAGATCCTGGATTTATTTCATCCAACCTTTAATACAGAAAACTGATTTCTCCTGGCTTTTCTTTGGTGTTGCTGTGAACAGCAAAAGGTGAGGGGAGCCTGAAAGCTGCCTGCTGGCAACTGTATAGAGAAGACATAGAGAAGATGGAGCCAGGGCTCCCAAGGATGCCTGCTGGCTGCACAAGTTCAGCTTCAGATGCCTAACTCTAACATTTCAATTCACTTTAGTTGCTCACATCACAGCTGGCCGCTTTCATCCACCCTGTGTTTGTGTGAAAGAGCCCTTCAATTCTTCACATAACCCTGCTGGGCTTCAGCAACAGGCGCACAGAGGGAGAAAGCAAAGAGCATCTTCCATTTCTGTGCCAATAGATGTCACCTGAGCCATCTCTGGTAGCAGGGAGTGGTTGCACCAGAAACCAGCCACAGCTTCTGCAGGTTCAGGCATACTAGCCAGTCTGTTTGTTTCTGAGGAATAGCCAAAATGTTCCTGGCAAGAAAAGATGTGGCAAAGAGCTCAGATGGGAGTGCTGCCTATTACAGAAATGTAGAATCATAGAATCGTTTGGGCTGGAAAGGACCTTAAGATCATCCAGTTCCAACCCCCTGCCATGGGCAGGGACACCTCACACTAGACCGTGTCGCTCAAGGCTCTCTCCAGCCTGGCCTTGAACACTGCCAGGGACGGGGCATTTGCCACTTCTCTGGGCAACCCATTCCACTGCCTCACCACTCCCACAGTAAGGAACTTCTTCCTTATATCTAACCTGAACTTCCCCTGTTTTAGAATTTTCTATTTTACCCCTATTCTGTTTCAAAGTTCCTGTTCACTGGCTGCCATGTCAAAGCTGTGAGGCAGGTCAGAGAAAACATTTCATAAATAGACCCCCATAGTGCAAATTTATGTTTGTGAGACATTTGTTCTTTTTCACTGTCATCATTCTCATGACTGAAAGGCAAGGCTGAAGGTCTAGCAGGCCAGATGATATTATGGTGTTCAGATTAATTTCATTTTTACCATTTTTATTGCTTTGCACCTTACTGTTTGGCAGTGAGTGGGAATAGATCAACTTTCCCCCAATTCTGAAATCTTCCCTCTTAAAATTAGCAAAAACATGTAATTTCCTTGGATAGCCCAGCCATGTGGCCTAGTCTTCCTATAAGGCTCTCCTTGTAAAGAGTTTGTGACTATTTGTTGTACATGCTTTAGCACAAATAGTCGAATGCTAGTTCTTCATCAGAAGGATGACGCACTGAGTAAAATCCATGATTTTAGAGCTGGGATCTCTTGCATCTGTAACAGAATTAAGAAGGTAAAAAGAGCATCTGAAGAGCAAAGAACAGGAGCTGCTCTTATCTGATGTCATCTTCTGCACCCACCTTGAGGAACAGATGTCTGGGTACTGCTTCAAGTATGCTTTTGTCCTGGGGAGCATCTCTGTAAAGAGAGCTTATGCAGGTCTTCCTCCTTTGCATGTCACAGCTGTACCTGCTTAATACCAATGCACCATTTGCGGTGAGGTTTTATCCCTGCTTCCAAACAGTGCCAGCACAGCCAAAAAAGCAGTGCTTAGAGCCAGCTTCTCCAGAAGCAGCTGCCAAGTGACTTGTTGGGGGCACCTCATCCAACCCCCAGCTGCTCATGGGACTGCAGGAGTGTCCCTGAAGTACTCTCCCAGGATCCCTGGTGCATGACAGCCTGTGAGCATGGCCTTGTAAAGCCTCCACTGCAGCCTTGTATGATGCTCTGGGAGGACGGCGGCTTTTCCCTGGTGCTGAGCGATGGGATCCAGCAGCATAGTGCCCAGAGATGTGTAAGGGTGCAGGGTGGAGAAAGGAGCCCTAGTAGTCTCTGCTACAGCATTTGTGCTCCTTTGGTCTCCTTTCCTCTGGAAGAGTTTTGCTAAGCCTGTGACCCACAGCTGGGAGTGCAGCACACCTTCTGGTGTGAGGAAGACCTGGGAAAAAGGGGAAGGTTTAGGGCTGTACAGTACACTGCTTGGAGCAGCTTTGGCAGCTTGTGCTTTCTCTTTTAACAATATGAATTAGTAGTTGTTATTAGCATAAAATCACCAGTTAAAACACTCTCAGCTCATTTTTTAACAGTGGAGCTAATTGTCCTTAAGTGCCCGAGCTCCAGCAAAACGAAATGGCACCTTTGTGCAGAAGTCCCCAGCCTTTCCCTGGTACATCCATAACGACCTTTAAAATAAGCCATTACAATTCTGACATGGTACCAGCCTGACACCTTGGGCCGGGGTTTAATTTTGAGTTATGGCCGTGTTAAGAAAACATATGATGTGGCCGTTTGTTTGCAGAAAGAAGGGGGGAAAAATATCATAAAACCCTCTTTTTTTTATGAGCTGTCGCTTGATTCGTTCCTGGAGCCCCAAGTAGCAAGAGCCTAAATCAATGCACACAGCTGTTCTTGCTCCTCGGAGCCCAGCAGGTGTACTACCCAGTGCGCCTGCCATGTCCCCCCACTCACATCACAAATAATAACGTCTTACACACACCAGCCATCCATCACAGTTATGGCCGGCCCTGGCGAGGCCGCTGTTCTCAGGCTAGTGTAGAGATTATATGGGGTTTTTCTCTTCTTTTTTCCCCATGCCTTTTTACTGTAGAAATCCCCTGCCCGTGGATTATTAGTCACACTTTCTGGAGGCCTTTAATTGAATAACCTTTGGCTTTTGTGGCAAAGGAGGGAAAAAAAAAAGAAGAAAAGGAGGAAAAAAAAACCCCAAACCCCCCACGCCACAGTGTTTATTTGCGTTAAAAAACAATAGGCATATTGTGACTGGCGAAATCAATTAGTCTTCCTCTGCAGTAAGGGACCACATCTGGTGTGATTTAAGTTAATGTAAGGGAAGGGCCGCAGAGGCCCGAAGACCCCGAGTTCTCATTTCAACAGGTGACAGAGAAGGCATAAAAGGCTAATATATACTACAAGTGCGGAGGCGAGGCTATAAATACTGGAAGGTTTACTTAAGGAGGTAAAACAAAGCTAACCAATAATGCAAAAATAAATACCTTCCCGAGACAGGCCGTCACCAGGCATGTGTGGAGGCAGGAGGAGGCGAGGAGGGGGGTGATGGGGACAGCTTGGGAGGCATGGGATGCTGGGCCGCATGAGGGAGCTGGGTTTGCTGTTTGACTTGGGGCCCTTTCCTTCCATGGGGAAGATCGCAGTGGGGAAAAGGTAGTGGGGTGTTTGTGCAGCTTCTGTGTGGCTTTCCTTCTCTGGGGTCTAAAGGTGCTTGTAAGAGCCCCTGGCTCTGCCTGCATCCAACAGAGACCCAGGCAATCCCTGCCAGACCATCTCAGTTCTATCTCCTGTCTCTTCAGTTGTCCTGGCTGTTTTTCCTGACTTGTGTTACAGCCACAGAGCACTTCACAGACATGGGCACATGTGTACCCAGAGCTGGTCGCACTTCACTGAGAGGTGAAGAGGATCAGGTGAGGAAGATTATGTTTTTTAGTGCACTGCTTTTTCAGAGTTCTGAGAGGATCCATAAGCCATCAAACTCCTGGAACCTGCCTTCCTATGGATTTGTACACTACATCTCTACAGCTCTTCTTTTATTCTGCTGCTGCATGCAGCCAGCTCCCTGCCTTTCCCTTGGCAGTACCTCCAGTACTCCAGCCTTCTCCTAGACCTTTCCCTATTCCTTCCATCTGATCTCAATATCCTCACCGCCTTCCTATGCCTTTCCATTACTGAAAACCCTAATGTGGACCTTTCTCCATTACTCAGATGCCAGTTTTCATAAAAAATTAAGGAACTTACCTCAGGGCTATTCAACTCTCCCTCAGATTTGGTTACAATTGTCCTTGAAGATCAGCGGCTCTTTGGGAAGGACTGACATGCTTAAGAGAATGAATACTGCAGTTACAAAGGCTTTCATTGTAAAATGGAGTTTGTAAAATGGACTGAAGGGTGCCCTGTAAACACCATGTGTGGATACACATTTCTGCAAAGTTCACATGAGGCCAGAACATCCAAACTGATGGTTTTGGCCACTTCTCTCCAACATATTTCTGTAAGGCTGGGGCCATTTGCTGATGCCTGTCTGTGCATCCTGGAGCCCTGCAGCCAGCCATCCCAGTGACCCTGGCACAGCTGGAAACTGAGACTCTTTGAGATGGAGAGCCACCCCTGGATGATGGTACTGGAGAGGTACCAAGGTTAGTGCACATGCAGAAAGCAGATGCTATAGACCCAACTGAGGAAAGTCAGGACCCTTTTGTTTGCCTGTCAAGGGAAGGAGAGAGAGTGCTTCTGGAGCCATCCCTGATGCTGAACACCACTCACCTCTCTCCAGTCCTGCTGTATCTGCACAATTACAGCACAAGAAATCTTGTACAACAGCACAAGAAATCGAGTGGATCAGATGAATGAGGGGAGATTCGCTTTTAGCAAAAAGATGCTATTACTGTAGCTATTGTTCCTGAGATTTTGATTTCCCCTTATTAATTTAAGATGGGGAAATATGTATATTGTACGGTCCCTACTGAGGAATCCCTGAATCACTGTTGCTTTGTAGTGGGGATGTGTTTTGGATCATTAACTCCAGTGACTTGTCCAAGTGGGAAATCTGATGATTTCATTTTAATTTCTTCACACCAGTGATAAAGTTACCCTGCAGCCACAGTTTCCATTGTCCTCCTTACAGGAGCTATTGGCAGGTACTGGGACTTGAAATAATATCATGATGATAACAAAGGTTTTTGTTGGGGTTTTTTGTGGTTGGCTTTTTTTAAATCAGTTTCCAACAGCTGGTTGCCAGTTGCCCTCTGACACAGACACATAAAAGGGAAGTAGTGAGTCCTGTACCAGCAGGGATCACTGGAAGAAATGCAGCCCTCATAAATCAAGCCAGCACTGTTACATAGCTTTAGTACAATCAAGTGCACATGTGCATGGGCGACTGAAGAGGGACCCCACTCACTGACTGGGAGCAAACAGACCTAGCTCTCAGGGAAGGGGTATTCTTTCCACCGTAGCAAGTGGTGGGGATGACCTGAAGCACGCTCCTTCAGGAACCATTAATGATAAACAAGGAGGCCTTTGGATGGGCAAGAGTCCTTGTTGCAGTACTCTGAGGAGCAGGCTCTCAGGTGTTTTCTAGCGGTTTTCTGTTAACAGGCCCACAGCAGTGGAGTTCTTACTCTCCCTATAGAAGATCAGATCAGTACTTGGCACACCTTCATGGCAGGATGGAAAATACCTTTCATTTGCTTCAATATATTCCCTTGCTCCACTCATATCTGCCTAAGTCACCTTTAGCAATGCTACTTTCTCTCTTTAATCTTTGAAGCCTTAGAGGGATTACTAGTATCATCCCATCACTGCAGCGGAATCAAGCCAGACAAGTCTTCCTTCAGTTAATTCATCAACTTTAAGGCCAGAGTGCCAGTCCTGCACGTAACACTGCATAGCACTGACCAGAGAATGTCAGCAGGAACTTCTGCACTGAGCTATATGACTTAAGGATCAAATAGGTTAGAGTTGCCTATTCTTTTTGGAGCAAAGAAGTCATAATCGTTATTGCAGGCACAGGGAACCAAACAGAGCTAGGCTGGGCAGGCTCTGTAGGTATGACATTTCCTGTATGTTCCTACAGTTCAGCTGGCCAGCTTATGCATCCCTTTCCTGCTCATTGCCTGTTCCTTGAGTTTGAAGACTCCCCTGCCGAAGGTGCAGGCTGGGAACAGAGTTCTGCCACAAGAGTAAAGGATGCAGGTTTTCTCGGTGACTTGTTCTCTGAAGACTGTTGGGTGCTCCCACATCAAGCTGTCACCAAGACAGAAGTCTTCATTACGAGGTTCAGGGTGCCCACTACATGATAGAGGGGGTCATTCTGGCTACCTAGAGTAGGCAGCTACCACCAGTTTACCCCATACTCAGGAGAGGGGATCCATCCAAAGCTGTCCCTGAGCATGTTGAATTGCTTAGGTGCTCTATGGGTAACCTCTGAACGGTGTCATTCACTTGTGAAGGAAATGCAGCAGTAACTTAAAGACTCAAGGAGCTGAGAGTCTTCTGCATCCTATGCTCATTCCAAAGGTTAAATATTGCATGTTCCCACTTGCTTAAATTCAAGTTACACTCACTGGATTTTGTTTCATTTTTTGGATTAATTAATATCAGACATCTTCTCCCAGACATACACTGTTTGAATCCCTTGAGTGATTAATTCTTCCCTCTCAGGGAGAGAGATAGACTTTAACAGGGAAGCTTTAAAGTGTATAGATGAGTTATACAACAAACTCTTCTGTGGTCCAATTGATGCAATTAACAGGGGTGACACAACAGAGTTTATCAGTACAATGTTATGGAGACCTCAATTTAAGATCTGCATTTAAGGTTTCACACAGCCAGCAGCTGCATATCAATAGCATATGAAAACATGCACGTAATGTCTTTTTCATCACAAAAGGTATTGCATCTAACATTGTTGTGGGTTGACCCTCCATGAGCACCCACAGAGCCACTCGCTGACTCCTCTCACCTCAGTGGGATGGGGGAGGGAATAGAAAGTGCAAAAATGAGAAAGCCTGTGAGCTGAGATTGAAAAACCCAGCTTAATAGGTGAAAGAAAAAGGAAACAAAACAAGAGATGCAAAGGCGCTCACCACAAGCAGACCAATGCTCAGCCAGTCTCCAAGCAACAGGCAACTCAGAAGACAACGGCCACCCCCCCAACGTCTTCACCTATCCCTGTTTGTCTTTCTGAGCATGATACTACATCATATGGAATACCCTTTCTGCCAATTCAGGTCAGCTTTACTGGCTGTGTCCTTTCCTGATCTCTTGCCCACCGCACTGGGAAGGGGTCTTGTGCGCTCAGAATGAGATATAGGGAAAGCGCAAGCACTTCCCAGCAAAGTATCAGTGTGATATCAACACTGCTTTAGCACAAATCCAAAACACGCCACCATACAAGTTGCCATGAAGAAAGTTCAACTCCACCCCAGCCAGACACAGCTCAAATACAAAGTTCCATCTTCAAGACATAGAAATCAGCCAACATCTGTGCTAGAAGCTCACTGAGGATAGTGATCATGGAAGAAATAGTACAGACTAAAAATTATAAGAGTTAAAATTAATCACAAGTCCAAGTTACATGGCAAATGGGAACCATTCTTTCTAAATTAACATGCAGTGTTATAGACACTGTAAGAAAGTATGTTAATTTGGCAAGGCATGGCTTATTTCTCTGTTAGAAACAGAAGAATAAGCCATGTTTTTGAAAAAGATATTGTATCCTGGCACAAGGAATAAGTTTAAAAGTATTAGTGAACAAGCATTCAGCATGATCTCCATCTCTCCACTTGTTGCAGATGGCAGAAAGAACTAAGACAGTCATTACGCAGGTGTGAAACTGTGTGAAGGAGCAGAGACTTTACTTTTGTATAACACGCTGGTGAAAAGGGGATGGGGATAATTCCTTTGACTCCAGGTTCCCTATTTTTAAGTATTTTAAAATTTGACAGGAGAGCAGAGAAGAGTCACAGCAATTGTTTGGGTCTATGGAAACTGCAATTGTATTAAACTTGCAGAAACTTTAAGACTGGCTTGCTTTTCCTTTCAGTAGACTATTCAGAGTTGAGCAGTATCCTGTGGAAATACTTCCATGGAAAGCAAACACTAAATGCTTTAGGGGTTTTTGTCCACCATAGGAAGGCATAATTGGTTCTGATGACAGAAGGCTGATGCCAGGCAAATCCAAATTGAAAATAGGCACGTGCTTTGATAATATCATTACAAATTGCCAATTACAATACTGGGAGTCTATCCCTTCCTGTCTTTAGACTTGAATGTTAATGAACAATACATAGGGTTTAATTTCAAGGTCCTGTGGTAACCGTGAGGACTAATTAAATGTCTGAATCCCCTTTAGCTCCCTGAGGTTGCGAACTGAGTCAGCTCTTACATTATTAGGATAAACTATATTGATTAGGGCTTTCACAGCAAGACATATTGGAATAGATGTATTCTGAGATAGTGGAATATCATAGATGGCAATTACTGTTGCTACTCCTTTCTCAGATTTTGTAACATTAGTGAGTTATCAGTGCAAACACTATGTAGATGCTGTTAGGTTTTCCAGTGGTCTTTTGAAGTGGGGGCACCAGAAACCATCGGTGAAGGCACACTCTCCTGTGTAACACAATGGCTATCATTTCTCATAAAGCCTTGCAGACTACCTCCTTTTGCCCACTAAAAGCTTCCTGTAGATATATTAGTTGCTGACTTAACTTTCTCATTAGCTTTCATTTTCTTTCCACTTACAGAATCTCACCAGGTTTTGGGATTTGTGCTCCCACCTCCATGTCACAGAAAATCTTTCTTAATAAAGCAGACGCTATTTGTTAAAACTCAGGATGTCAACCCCTCTCAAAAAGTCTGAACTCAGTGGCACATACGTTTTGTCTTCATACCTTAGAGCTCCTAAAGGTTTTCTCTTACCTGTTTTGTGCCCAGGCACATTCATGGATTTATTTTTCCCCAAAAGTTACAGATTGTAGATTACCATATACTTCATTT